>JASANP010001110.1:0-139390 GCA_030849625.1 Wallacemonas sp. TrypX
AGTAGAGCGTGGAGTTAGCGAAGAATGACTGTGTGTGAAGGCGTCAACGCGGAGAGCCGGTGGCGAGCACCGAAAGGAAGGTGGGGTGCGAGATACGTAGTTGGTGGAGGGAGAGGGAGAAGCGTGCGACAGAATGGGGTGGATGCTGGTCTTGCCTCGGTTTCGGTGCGTCTGTGGCAGATACCACGTCACGTCGTGACTGCTCGACCCGGGTGGGCAACAGCGGTGTGCTGGTAGCGCAGCGCTAGGTGACGAAGGCAACAGCACGTGAATGTTGCGGCCGGCGTGTAGCACTGCGAGGATGTTCGATCACGGCGGGTGGTCTAACGGGTGTCCTTAGCATGCGTGTTGGGCGTGTGCTTCACCTAACTGGAGCGTCTGTCTTCTCCTTTTTTGAGCTTCTTTTTTGTTTTTTGATAGTTGCCAGCTCAGTGACATGAGTGGCTCGATTCACGGAGGCGTACGTCTGTGGGTGAGGTCCTCGTGATGACTGCAGATGGATTGTCCACAGCAACAGCTATTAATGCTGTTATCGCTGTGGTGGACCGCTGATTGTTGGCATTAGTTTCTCTACGGTGTGTGCTTGGGGAGAGGGTGTTGTTGCTTAGCGGTCGCACGTTCTCTGACGCATGCTTTGATACAGATGTCAACGCTGGCAACGGTGGAGTGGTGAACAGAAAATGTTCCAATCCGTTTGTGGGATACATCGGGCTGGCGCGGGCTCACGTGCCGAACAACGGACGAAAAAAAAAAAGAGGAGATGGGTCTCATGACGTCGAGATATTTTCAACAAAGAAACAAAAACTCAGAACAGGAGTTTGTGTGTGTGTGTGTGTGTTTACTCGCACAGAAATGATGCAAAAAAAAAAAGTACTTGAGCACATCGAGTGAGGCGGTAGTCCACACATTGCGCCACGGTGCACTACAACCCCGCGAGGGAAGAGCAGCACACGTGTGCGTGTGAAGCGTGGCGTTTGTGCGCGTGCGCACGTCGCACCCCACCGGATCACACGCTCCGTCAGAGGGAACAAAAAAAGAAGAAAAGGCAGGTGTATACACGAACGGGATGAGGGGGGGGGGCACTGCGCACGACAACGTGTATTTGCGAAAAAGACACAGGTTAACACCCAGAAAAAGAGAAAAGAGAACTGAAGTGCTCGATATTTCCCACAACGAAGCGAGATACACACACACACACACATGCGTGTCCTCACTGCTTGTGTCCTTTCATAAGCGCCAACGAGTCCGCCACAGTGGCAGAGGGTCAACAAGAAAAAAGGGGAAGAGAAAAAGAAAAAGAAGAAGAAAAAGAAAAAGAAAAAGAAAAAGAAAAAAGAAAAGGAAGAAAAAGAAGAGAAAAGAAGTCACGTCGTTGGCGATCACAGTGATCGCACGAGTTTGAACGAGAGGAAACGACGGGGGAGCCAGGTTCGCTAACAACAGTCGGCAAAGGTAAATCGAGCAAGTGCGGCAAGGTCACAAGATCACGGAATACGGAGAAAAAGGGGGTAAACGGCAGTGTTTAAAGAAGCATGAGACGAGTGTAGAATCAACGTGTGAGACACCCACCGAGCAACTGCGTGCCACAGAAATAAAAGTGGGAAGGTAAAGGAAAAGGAAAAAACAAGGTCGGTACGCACCTCGGTACACCAGAGAGTTAAAGAAGCAAACAGTACGAAAAGCAAAAATGAGATCACAGGGTCACATCAAGCACATCCTTCCAAAGACTGCACAAGAAAGGTGGTTGTGTGTGCGTGTGTGTGCACAGCGCACCGCACATGAAAAAGACGTGGAAGGGGTGGGGGTGCTGGCGACACAACGGTGTGAGGGAGGGATGAGATCCAGACACAGAGTTGTCATCGAAGATGTCGACGTGGAAGAAAACAAAAAGAGCACGAGAAAAAAAAGAAGGTGCGAGAGTGGCGACAGAAGATCATGCATCCATTCCACCCAATGCCTCACCGCGGGACGTGACAGCGGAGTTGAGGCGCCTGCGTGGCAGCCTGGCGCGTCGTGTACGTTGAGGAGCCTTCATGGCGTCAGTGTGAGTCAACGCATCAGAATAACTGCACATCTGACGGCATGCGCACGAAGATGGTGTCATCCAGTGCGCCGACGGTCGTCGCGGACGCGGGCCTAGAGACGAGAGGGTTGTCGGTGGCGCGACTTGCAGGCATGCGGCGGCCACCAAGGCGACGCGCCGGCGCCACCTCATCCACGAGGTTCAGGCTGGTATCGACTGGGGAGGTCATGACGAGTTTCTGAGAGTTGGAGAGCGACTTGGCGCGTGGGACGGTGGTGCCGCGATGCCCGTCAAGCTCTTCCACCGCCGCGCTGTTGAGTCCACTGCGCTCGCGGCCTCGTTGTGTGGGAGGCCGCGTGGAGTAACTGAACGTGGTGCTGCCCCGCTTGGAGTCGAGGAGGGCGGCGGAGTTCAGACCGTTGTCCGTGCCACCTGCGAGACGTTGGCGGACTTGGGCGACGGTGGACATCTTCAGCGCCAGTCGGTTGATGAGGCCCTGGCTGTAGTCGACGTCTGTCACGTTGCGGCTGCGCGGCGGCGAAGGGATGCCCCACTTCTCAAGCAGCGGCTGCAGCTCCTTCACACGACGCTGGGGTGGATAGGGGCTGAAGCAGTTCGTCAACACCGCGGCGATGGCCGCAGACGGGCCAGTGAGTGTGCCGGCCGAGGAGAGCAGTGCGTCGGTCGCCGAGGACCCGTCCGCAGAGAACTCATCGCTCGGAAGAAAGGCCTCAATCTCCGTCCGCAGTGGTGGAAAGCGGCGACCGACCACCGCGTTGAGCTGGTACATCTCCACAGCGAACGGCACACCGCGCAGCCCTTGTGGGCCCAGCGTGCTGCAGTCCACCTCCTCCCGCTCCTGCTGTGACAAGGCCCACCAGGTGGATTCTGTCATGACAACCTGCCCGCCGTGCGCGATCGCCTCCGTACGCGCCGCCATGTTCGACGTCTCGCCGTAGTAGTCGAAGCCCTTGGTGATCTCGTCCTGGCGAATGTCTGAGAGGCCGGTGTGGATGCCGATGCGCACGCGCAGGCCGTTCCACATGGCCCCATACACGTCTGGGGAGAGGTGCGCCGAGTGTGCCTGGTACCCGTCCTTGCCCATTTCTTCCTGGGCAGCGGCTTCACGGCTCAGCTCAAAGCGATGGTAGGCCTCGTCGATCTCGGTCGTCTTCCAGTCGTACCTGAGGAACTTGGTCTGGATATCGCGCGCGAGGTTCACCGCCGCGTTGGGACTCTTGCACGCAATCATGAAGGAGTCACCGATCGTCTTGACCTCGTAGCACTTGTACTCTGCGATGAGCTGCCGAATGATTTTGTGATGCGTGGCCACCGCGTCGGGCATTTCCACGGGCACCGCCGCCCACAGTGCTGTGCTGCTCTCGATGTCCGTGAACACGAGTGTCACGGGATCGCTCAGCTCCTTCGGTGCGTTCTTGTTGTCACGCGAGTTGTTGCAGCAGCAGCAAAAGATGATGAGGAGCACAGCGATGAGGATGCCCACCGCTGCCACGCAGCCCACGACGATGCCGGCGATTTGTGCCTTGGTGAGGGAGTTGTCCTTGGCAGGGACCGTGTACACCATGCTGGGAACCATTGGATCTAGGCTGTAAGGCAGTGAAGGGTTCATGACGCGCGCCATCGAAATGGCGCCAATGGATGTGGCGCCGTAGTTGCGGGGCTCACACGTCTTGGACTCAGACGTGCTGCAGTCGCGGAACGGGCCGAACTGCATGTCGTCCAGAACGTACATGCTCGACTGGTAGAGAGAGGTGCGCAAGGTGGTGCTGTTGACTTTGGGGGTAATAGTCACCAGGTACGCGAGGAACTCTGTCGTCACGAAGGTTTGCAGCGTGTGTGGCGTGTGATCGACAACGTCTGGGAACACCGTGTGGAACTTCTGCAACATGGGCGACGCTGTGTGTGCCGCCTCTGTCACATCGTTCCACGCGGGGAGGCTGGACAAGAAGGTGCAGCGGAGCCACATCGTCGGGTCCTGGTACGGCGCGAACTCGTCGACGAACGTGGTGTAGTACCGCGCCAGGTCTTGGTAGGTGATGAGAGCGTACACTTTTGGGTTGCTGTTGAGGTGCTGCGCAATGGCACGCACATCAGACTCGGTGATGCCGAGTGAGAAGTAGCCGCCAGTGGCGCCGTAGTGATCCGTGATGGTGACCGTGTCGTCAATCTGTACAAACGAGGGGACGGGCATATCCAGCGTCTGCGCGGTCTTGCCGGCCACCTCCTGCATCTGCGCCGCCTGTTCCGCCGTGAAGCCTTTCAGAATGACGTGCATATCATCGTGCGCGATGATGCCGTTCGTCACAGCTTTCCGGACAAAGTAATAGGCAACGTAGATCTGCTGCTCCATGGTTGGCATCAAGGAAACCATCATGGGGTTGTCGAAGCTCATCGTGGGTTTCGTGAAGATGGGGTCAATGAGAAGGCTATTGTCGGTGTTCTCGCCGAACGGAACGGGTCCGAGGATTACATCCACCTGATGGTCTGCCTTCACAGCTGCGAGTGTCGCCGTGATGTTGTTCACGGATGCGGTCGTCGCAAAAACATTGTACGACACCGCCGTCGTGCCACTGTTCACCGCCTTTGCCGAGCGCGCGGCATCCGCTGACACCGCCGCGTACGAGTTGCGGAGAAGACTGTTGTCCGCGAAATCCATGATGAGCACATTCACTGGAGTGGGTAGCGACTCGGCGTTTGAATAGCACGTCGACGCGGGGTAGGTGAAACGGTTCGTCAGCATCATCGCCAGTGTGCCGTTCGCGTGTAACTGCTTCAGGTACGTGGTGCGGCCGCCTTGGTTGCAGTTGCACACGGCGCCGTCGAGGGCAGCGTACGCCGACACACAGTTGCCGCCGAAGTTGCCAAAGACGAAGTCGCCCTCAATGACGTAGCGATTCTGCAGAAATAAGCCTCGCTGGTAGGCCGCACGGTCCTGCGTCCAGGGCACGTTGTCGAGGGTCTGCAGCATCGCGCGTCCACCCAGCCAGCCGCCGACCATCACCTCACCCAATCCGAGGTTTGTCAGGAACATCTCCGGATCGGACTGATAAGGTGAGTCGGGGCTGTTGGCGAGGTAGTCGCGCATTTCCTTCTGGAAGACTTTGATGTAGTTGAACTCCGTTGCGCTGGGCAAGACCGCGGTGGTGCTGAAGAACACGTGGTCGTCCTTTGCCTCAGCCAAACCAGCCGCAATGACTGCCGCACGGACGGCGATGACGGCGTCCTGAAGGGCGATGCTGGCGTAGATGGACGCGTCGCGTGTGCGGGGATCGGTGAGGACGTGCTTTATGAACGTCTGCACGTGCGCACCTGGCATTCCCCAGATCAAAATGGCTTGGGGATTCTGGTTCGCGAACGCATCAAAGCTGTCTTGCGAGAAGGCCTGCTTGTACTCGGCCTTGTAGACAATGGGCTCGCTGCGACCCAAGTTGCGTAGCTGGGTGCGCGTCGTGGCCAGCTCCGTGTCGCCGAACATCACGCCACTGAGGTACATGAAGCCGATGCGGACCGCTCGCTGCGTGTTGAGAATGGCCTGGAGCAACACGAGCAGCTCAGCGTTGGGGTCTGCACGGAAGAAGTACGCGTTCGGGGAGAAGGTCCGCACAGCCGAAGAGCCGGTGTACGGCGCCACACAGACAAGGTTGTTCTGCCTCGCCAACGCGGATTGCATGACCGTGCTCAGACGAGCATCACTAAAGGGGCCGATAGCAGCGAGAATGTTGGGATGCTCCTCCAACGCCGTCGACACTACGCCCATGATATCACTGCCGTTGACAGAGTCATGCTTCTGGTAAATGACAATGTCGCGTCCACTCGAGGTCTTGTAATTGGCGCTGTAGAAGGCGGCGTTCACACCATGCCAGATGGCCGCGACCTGCGTCTGCGTAGTCGCCTCAGGGCTGTAGATGAGGTTCAAGAGCTCGATAGGGTCACTTGAAAGGCCGCACACGCTGATGACTGAGAAGGCCAGCAGCCACAGGCACAAGAGGCGACACACAAACAAACCCGAGCGGCTCTGGGATCGCCAGAAACCCCGTCTGCCCAGCGGCGTAAAGGAGGTCATTATTCAATGGACGGTGAACGGTTTCACGGCGAAATCCAACGGCACACGCACACGTGTACGCAAAGCTCAGCTAGGGAAGGGGAGGGAGAGAGAGGTGCGTCAGAGAAAAAGAGCGCAGCAGAGGTGGCAGCACAGCACGCCGTTTTCGGTACTTTTCTTATTCTTGTCTTGTTCACAGCCTTCTTTTAGTACCAAGTCTGTGCCCCGATGCGGTTCTGGTCTCGGCAAACTGGCTGTACGTAAATGGAAGCGTTGAAGGTCAAGGTCTTCGTCGACTCGTTAACGGATTGACTTCGGGAAGACCAAAAAGAAGGCGCACGGGTGGCGAGAAAAGGGAGGAGTAGAAGACATGAGGTCATTGTTGTCGACGGTAGAGGCGAGTGTGTAAGGCCGTAAGCACGTCGTACCGCGCAAGGGGGGGGGACAGTAGTCGAGGATAGGCAAAATAAAAGAAATACAGAAATGTGATTGTGCACAAGCTGCAGGACACCGCAATCGAACTGCCGCGAAGAAGCCGGCGCGGTCGCACCGTCCTACGACGAGGCTTGTGTGCTAGCCTGACGTTGTTCTTCTCGAGTTGATGTCTGTGGTAGTAGCAACAGTGGGGCCGTGTGAACCCGAACACGGTGCGCGTTGCGTCATGGAGGTCGCGCTTAACCACACGCGCGTTGAGGACCACCTGCCGCGGTTGTAAACATGATCAGGTGCGGCAATGGTGGTGGCGATGAGGGGGGTAGAGCAAGGTCACATAGTGGGAAGAAAAAGAAAAAACAGAGAAGAGTTCAACAGGTTTCTTGCGAGTGGACGCGTGCGTCCGTCTGTCTGTGGGTATGTGACGGTGCACAGCAGGGGCACTCAATCATACCTGATGTCGGCTAATCGGCCTGCATCATGTCGAGGGGCATGCGCTTAAAGACGGGGTCACTCTCCTGTGCCGCGTCCTCCTCCTCAACGTGAGCACCGATGGGACTCATCGCGTCGAGGGGGTTCGCCGCCGCGGCACCGGCGGGCTCCGAGACGTCCGTCTGCGCGCTGTGCCTGCGGTAGCGCCGTGAACGCCCGTGCGCCTGTCGCCACAAGGAGAGACCGTTGAACTGACCGAGGCTGTTTGCGCTATGGCCGCTGTTCTGCCGCTCTCGTGCCTCTCGCACGGCAGACAAGGCACGGGCGTTGTCGCCCTCCTCGACAGAGACGGATTGGAGCCTTTGCAGGGCGTCCAGCGTCATGCCAGTGGGGTCGGCGTGCTCCTCGGTGTGTGGTGGCCTGTCATCGTCCTCGGCCGCCCATGAGTCCGCGAGGTGGTTTGCGTGAGTCGCCTCTGGGATGCGCATTTGTGCTTCCGTCACTGTCGCAATCTTCAGTGCGACGAGGTTGATAAGCAAGTGGCAGTAGTCCTCCAGGTCATCGCGTTGCGCGCGTCGATCGGGAACCGCGATGCCCCACCGCACCAGCAGCGGCTGCAGCTCCTTCACGCGTTGACGGGTCTGGTACACGCAAAAGCAGCTCGTCAGCACGGCCGCCACCGCTGTCGCGCCTCGCGTCATCGTGCCGGCGATGGAGGCAAGCATGAACCGACTCGACGTGGGTCCGTCACTCGTGCTGTACTCGTCGTCGAACTCTAGCTCGATCTCCGTCCGCAGATCGCCGTAGATGCGGTTGGGTACCACCTCTAACTGGTACATGCCCACGCCGTACGGTACACCGCGCAGCCCTTGTGGGCCAAAGTCGGTGCAGTGAAACATCTCCCGCTCCTGCTGTGACAAGGCCCACCAGGTGGATTCTGTCATGACAACCTGTCCGCCGTTCGCGATCGCCTCCGTACGCGCCGCCATGTTCGACGTCTCGCCGTAGTAGTCGAAGCCCTTGGTGATCTCGTCCTGGCGAATGTCTGAGAGGCCGGTGTGGATACCAACACGCACGCGCAGGCCGTTCCACACCTTGGCGTACTCCTCGGGGGAAAGGTGGGCTGACCGCACGAGATAGCCCTCCTCTTCCTCCGACTTGTGCTTCTCAAAAGATCGGTAGGCGTCGTCAAGGGCGGTCGTCTTCCAGTCGTGTTTGAGGAACTTGGTCTGGATGCCACGCGCCACCATGACCGCCGCGCTGGGGCTCTTGCACGCAATCATGAAGGAGTCGCCGATCGTCTTGACCTCGTAGCATTTGTAGGAGGCGATGAGCTGCCGAATGATCTTGTGATGCGTGGACACCGCGTCGGGCATGATGGTTGGGCATGCCGCCCACAGTGCTGTGCTGCTCTCGATGTCCGTGAACACGAGTGTCACGGGATCGCTCAGCTCCTTCGGTGCGTTCTTGTTGTCACGCGAGTTGTTGCAGCAGCAGCAAAAGATGATGAGGAGCACGGCGATGAGGATGCCCACCGCTGCCACGCAGCCCACGACGATGCCGGCGATTTGTGCCTTGGTGAGGGAGTTGTCCTTGGCAGGGACCGTGTAGTCCAGTGACGGCACCTTCGGCGCGAGCTCAAAAGGGTGTGAGAAGTCGAAGATGCTGGCCAGGGAAAGAACGCCAACCTTCGTCGCGCCGTAGTTGCGATTTTCGCAGGGCGAAGAGGCAATCGTGGAACAGTCCATGTACGGACCCAGCAGGAGATCGTCGACGTAGTGAACGCTGCCGCGATAGAACGCTTCGCGTGGAGTCGCCTCGGACGAGAAGGTCTGTCCGATGGGGAGCGTCATGAGCAGCCCAAGGGACGCGACCAGTCGCTCCACGATGTACATCTCCAACGCTCGCGGCGTTTGGCTCGTCGATTCCGGCACCTTTTCATGGAAGCTCGTGAGCAGCGCCGACTCGGCGTGCGCCGTCGCACTGTTCTTGTTCCACTGAGGAAAGTTCGTCGCCGTTGTGAGACGTGAAGTGAGCGTCACGTCGGTGGCAGACGGGGTGAAGGCGCTGAGCAAGGTTGGGTACGCCGTCGCGTAGCTCGCGAAGTCTACCAGTAGGTGGGCACCCTTGTTCTCGGTGAGCAGACTGTGGACCACGGGAACGTCCATGAGACTGAAACCAATAAAGATGTTCAGGCCGTTGGTCGTCAGAAGGGCACTCGCGTCTGCGTTCGTGTCGAGGCTGTGGAACGTGGGGTTCGAGAGCCCAAACACCGCTGCGGTGCGGTCGACCAACGTGCGGATGCGCTCAACTTCAGAGGCCGATGCATCGCGCACAAGGACGGTCACGTCCTCCTCCGTGATCAGCCCTTTGCGAAGAAGCAAGTCCATGTACTCGTATGCAATGTACGTCTGCTGCTCTAGCGTCGGTATGACATGCACAGTGTTGACGGAGCCATTGTGTGTGTGGGGGCGGGTGTACATGGGGCCCACGGCAAACATCGTGGTGGGCACGACATTCGCGTGCAGTGGACCGAGAAAGATGTCGAAGAAATAGTCGGACTGACTCGCGATGAGATCAGCCGCGGCGGTGGCGGTTGTGGTGGCCACGCGCATCGCGTTGGTCGCAATCAGCGCTGTGTCCTGCGACGCGCTGTTCGACGTCAGGTCCACCAGGCCAGTCTCAATCTGGCTCATGATGAGATCTGCGATCGGGTCGTCCGAGTATGCCAAGACAGCTGCAATGACCGGCATCGGCAGTGTCTGGGTGCGTGAGTAGCAGATGTTGTTGGCGTAGATGAACGGTGGTGCAGGATTGAGCGAGATTTCACCATTGAAATCCATGTTTTTGAGAATTGTCGCGCGACCACCTTGGTTGCATGAACAGGCCGCGCCCAGAGAGGCCGCCGCCCCCACGCACGGGCCGCCAAAGTCCCCAAGGACGAAGTCTTGGCCAACGACGTAACGCGCCTGGTCGAACGCGCCGGCGCGGAAGCTCTCACGGCTCGTCGTCGCGTGGTCCTTGAGGAGCATTTGGCGAAGCACGTGGCCAGTGAGCCACCCCATGACTTGCAACGCGCCGCGCTTCGTGTCACTGATGTAAACAGGGATGTCACCGGTGGCGGGGATGGGGTAGGGGGAGGTGCCGCTGGCAATGTACGCCTGCATCTCATCTTGAAAGTGTGTGATGTGATAGAGCGGGCTATTGGCAGAAACGGGGTAGTTCGTGCCACTTGCAAGCAGGGCTGGCGCCTTGTGCGGCGTCTTGGCCTCAGTGAGCCCCTGCACCACCGCGGCCAGTTCGTACTGGACGGCCTGGGTCGTGAGGACGGAGGCGGCGCTCGTCCGTTCGTCCGTCAGACACCTCTTGATGAAGCTGCGCGTGTGCGCGCCTGGCGCACCGAGGATAAAGATGGCGCCGGGCCGTGCATCCGCAAACCGGTTGAACAGAGCTTCGTCGAGCGTCGATGGAACACCGTTGGCGTCACTGAATCGCGGTGCGTACACCGTCGCGGCACCCCGTCCTGCCGCCGTGAGCAGCTCATTCGTGCGCTGTGCCTCCGGCTCGCCGAACTCATTGCCCTGAAGGTACATGACACCCACGCGGCGCGTGGCGAGGTGCACGAGCACGTGGTGCACCAGCGCCAGCACCTCGGCCAGTGGGTCGGGTCGCAGGAAGTACGTGTTCGGGTCCCATCGTCGCACCGCGGTGCTGGCCGTGTACGGTCCGATGAGCAGCAGACTCTTGAGGGCACTGCCCTCCGCAGCGCTGGCAATGGCCGACTGCATTGCGCGTAGATTGGCATCCGAGAAAGGCCCCACGGCGGCGAGAATGTTGTAGTCGCACGCCAGTGCGCGGGTGGCGAAGGCCACCACGTCTGAGACGGTGACGGGGTCGGCGGGTGAAACGACGTGCACCGCGCGACCAGCAACGGTGTAACTGGCGTCGAACAAGGCGGCGTCGACGCCGGCCCAGAGCGACGAGGCGATGTTCGCATCTGCGGCGTCCGAGACGGTTAGCAGATTGAGAATATACACGTCGTCGGCATTCAAGGCACCGGAGGGGGCAGGGTGCACCGTGAAGGCGCCGTCACTACTGCAATCCACTGCCTCAACGCGCTTGCCTACGAACAAGAGGAGGCACATGAGCGCCAGAAGCAAGCGCATGCCTAGGCAGACGCCTTGCCGCACGTTTTTCGATCTCGGCGGAGTCACCACGCGCATAATAGATATTAACATGTACGGTGAGTGTGTTTGTGTGTGTATATCAGCGATACAGCGAGAAAAGAAAAAAAGAAGAAGTATAAGTACGGGAGAAAAAAAGGCGTCGAGGCACGCGTGTGAGAAAAAGAAAAAATATCTGTGTGCCGTCGTGTGCGCTGGGCGGTAGCGGTCCCTTTAATTTGGTGCGGACTGTGGAGGGGGGTGAAGGTCTCGTGTTGGTTAATCCCTCCGTCAGCAGACAGTCGCCACGGCGCACGAAGAAGCAAATGCAATAAAGAAAGAGCACAAGAAAAAGAAAAAAGAAAAGAAAGGCAAAGGCAGAGCGTAAGCCACGACTTGACGTGGTTTACTTCACTGCTTTTGTGATTGTGGTTGTTTGTTTGTTTGTTTTTGATTGGGCCTGTGCCTCCTCGCTGCCGTCGTGGTGGGCCCTCTGTGCAGCTCTGTGGGCAACGGTGGTCAGCAAGGTAGCGGTGCTGTGCCTTCACCTTGGGTCCTGGAACAACAAAGAAAAGGAGGAAGAGAAAGTTGGTAGTTAAGGTGCGGTATTGACTTTGGGGGAGGAAGGTTTAGTGGGTCCACGAAGACCACACATTTGGGGAGAGAGGGTGCTTGTGGAACGCGGCAGCGCAGTCCACGTAACATCAGCATGCCTAACAGAGGTGTCTGCGGATCAAAAAAAAAAAGCCCACAGAGAACGCAACAATAATACTGGCGGTTATTCTGATGTGTGACGTAATCTATGTGAAGGCAATGGCCTTGCTCATCAACAGTGTACCTGCACAGAGAGTGGCAAGAAGGAGAGAAGCAGCAACCGCGCGCGAGAGCGAAAGAGAAGAAAGAAAAAAAAGAAAAAAAACAGCGAAGCCGACGTCCGCACGGCGCGGAGCGGTCCTCGTGCATGCGTTCAGCCCACACATCACCGTCACCCTTCGACGGAAGCGAGGGCCTTGGTCACTCACAGACCGCCGTCTTCGCCGCTGTTGGAGTCATCGTGTGTCATGACGCGTGTCACTGCGACACGCCACGCAAAGCCGTGCGGCCAGTGGGACGTGTCGACCACACCGGCATCGCTCAGCACGGTGAACTGCTTGTTGTCGTCGTCCTTGTCGCAGGGGCGGGCTCGCTTCGCGCCGTGTTTGTTGGTAGTCGTCGCCTCCTCGCGCGCCGGTGGCGGCAATGAGTGGAAGTGCAGCCCGAGCAGGTTGAACTCACACTCTTCATCGTCTTCGATGCCTGCCAACAGCCTTTCCTCTTCCAGTACCCACGAGGCACAGCTGAGACGGCTGAAGCCCAGCCACGTCTGCGAGCTGGCAGATTGGATGGGGGCGTACAGCTGCGCGCTCCCCCACGTCGCCGCCGCCCCGCCTCGCTGCGTTGTCACGTAGGTCAGCCCCTGCGGACGGACAAGACTGCCTGTGCGGTCCGCTGCCGCAGGAGGTGCGGCAGCTGCCTTGGTCGCGGCCTGCGCGCTCGTGCGGCGCCACCACTGCGTCGACCCAGAGAGGCGACTTGTTGACCCGCGCGCGTCGCCGGCGCAAACAAGGTCGAAGCTGGCGTGTGCATCTCCAAGGGGAGCTGTGCACAGGTCCACCAGCGCACTCACGAGCTGCATCCAAAAGTTGGGCAGCACCACCGTCGGTCCGCGAGGACCGCCACGGGCAACGAGCCGCCACACGCGTCGCCGCTGCCGCTCATTCTCGGTGTCTCGAGTCCGGCGCAGGCAAACGCCGTGCCGCTCCGCGCCGGTCAGCGGCAACGAGGAGACCACCGCCACGTAGAACCCTGACAAGTCACCGTCTGCATCGGAGAGTGCCTGCCCAGCCTCAGCGGCAGTGGAGGCGAGCAGAGGCAGCGCGAGGAAGCAGTCCCACGCCACCAGGATCGGATTCACATCGTGGGGGGCGAGGACGGCGGGCTCCTCCACCATCGTCGCGCCGGCCATCCAAGTCAGTTCGAGTGAGAAGTGGCGAGCGCGAGCGGTGAGTACGTCCTGCGTCAGCCGCGAAGACGCGCTCAAGTAGAGTACGAGCCGCCCGCGCTCCACGCATAGCATGACCGAAAGATCTTTCCAGCGGGGATGGCCAGCGATACGGACGTGTACTGTGTGCGGACACACATGAGTGGGAGGCGGGCGCGATGTCGCCAGAGCCGGAGGGGTGAGCGCGGCCGCGGGGTGCGCGCCTGTCGGTGTCACCACCGCCGCCAACTCGCGCAGACGCGTCAACTGCGCGAAGCCGTCTGTGAGTGCGGCCACGTAAGCGCTGTAGGACAGGCGCAGCGTCACCGGCGACGAGGTCTCGCTGGCCGTTGAGGAGACGCTGTTGGCAAAGGGACTCGCCGAGGTGGCGTGGGCAGCGCGCATATCAGGGTCGTCTGTGGCGCTCTGCGTGCCGAGGTAGTAGACGACGCCGGCCGTGGTGCTGAGGGCGTCAAGGCGCGTGTCGACCAGCTTGTCCCGTGTGGTCGTCGCGTCGCGCGGCACCACGAGCGCCACATCCAGCTCCGTCAGGAGACCGTAGAAGGGGACGGACGGGTGCGCGCGTCCAGTTGCAGGGTTCGTCGATGCGGCTGGTAGTCCCGACGGCACGGAGACGAGCGGTGGAGGGTCGCCTCGGTGGGAACTCGCACCCGGTGGCGCAAGCACAGTGACGAGCGACTGCCCCGCGCGCTGCGCGGCTGTCTTGGCTGGGTTCTTCAGCCCGGCGTCGTCCCCATCGCGAGGCACGTCCACACGGCGAAAGGCTGCCGTACCGTGGAACAGTGTGTGGCTCATGGTCTGACCAGGAGATGCCGTGTGTGTGTGTGTGTGTGTGTACGGCGACAACCGGTGCCTCACGGAAAACGGTGTTCGGCAAGAGAGAAGAGAATAGGGAGAGGGTGGTTGTCGTGCTGGGAGTGAAAAAGGAAAGTAAGAAAGGGAGCTGGCGTGCGGCGGGTGTGCTCGAGCGTGGCTGCCATCGCCGACGACCAAAGAAAGTGCATACTGTTGACGGGAAAGGACAAAGATACTAGCGAGACAACAGCCTCCCCCCCCCCGTCCCTTAGGCAGAGCCCAGCAACCTCCTTTGTGTGGTCGGTCCACGGAAATGAAGCGATCCGTTGGCACCGAAGCGTGTGTGTGTCACACGAGCGTTCTCTGCGCTCTACTGACTTCATTGTTTGCGTTGTGTGTGTATGTGTGTGTGTGTGTGTGTGTGTGTGTCTAGGGACGTACGTGAGTGTGTGTTTGTGTGCAAAAGAAGCAGCCAATCAGAGCGGCTGCCCTGCTGTGTCTATCTGCCGTTGTGACAGTGAGAAGGGGGAAAAAAAAATGAGCAGGCACGCACATGCCCTCGCTAACGAACGGCAATCCGCTGGTACGCCGTTTCCGCGCCGTCGTCGTCACCACCGTCGTTGGAGCTGCACTCGGCGAGCCTCGCTGCGAGGTGACCATCGAGCTCAGCGAGGCGGGCATCGAGGCGGCGCACGACCCCATCGCCCGGCTGAAGGGCCCCGCCACTATCGGACAGCAGAGTCGCGCGCTCAGTGCGAAGCCGATTGATCTCACGCACCAACTCAGCCACGGAGAGCGAGACGGTCGCGGCTGCGCCGACGACGGCAGCGGGCTTCGCAACCGCTGAAGCCGCCGGAGGAGCAGGTCCTGGTCGTGCAGGGTTTGACAGAGAAGGATCCCGATGACGAGGGGCCTTCCGCAGCTGCTCCCGTCGCCGCGCAATAGCGGCTGTCAAGCGCCGGTTCTGTTCCTCGAGCTCACGGCAGCGCTGGTGGGCCTCGTGGAGCTGGACCTGGTGTTGCTGTGACAGCCGTTGCTGAGTGAGGCGCAGGTCCTCGGTGTGCTGCGCGCGCAGCTGCTGCACCTGTTCGAGATAGAATGAGACGGCGGCCTGGCCCGAGGCGCTGCCGCCACCTTCAGGTGCGTCCGCCGACCGCGACGTCCGCGCGGACGTCGACGACGAGGCAGACAGCTGGGCGGCGCGGAATTTGCTGAACTCCTGGTAGAGAGACAAGTACTCTTGCTGGTCGAGCCTCTGGCGCTCCTCTGCACGTTTTGCCTGGGCTTCCGCAGCGGCCACGCGCTCCTGAAGCAGCTTTGCCTTGTGAGCCATGTCGTCGTTCGCACGACGAACCTGCGCGCGCACCTCCTCTTCCACGCGAGACTGCGCATCCAGCAGTTGCTGCCTCATTCGCCGCAGGTCACTCTCCATCGCCTTGAGGGCCATCTGCTTGTGCGCGAGAGCGGCCTCGTCCTGCGACAGCTTGGCCTCCCTCGCCGCGCACGCGTCTCCGCGGGCTTTGAGGTCTGCGCGCAGTTGCTTCTCCTTCTCTTGGGTGGCCTTCTTGAGCTGCGCCAGCGCGCGTGCCTTTTGCTTTTCCAACTCAACACGAAACCGCTCGGCCTGGATGGCTTTCCACAGTTCGAGGTCCCAGGCAGCGCGGTACTCAGCTGTCTGTCGTACGCCTACGAGTGCCGACTCGTCCTTCGCCACGTCAGTCGGCTCTATAGCAGCGCGCTGAGCACGGACGGGAGAGCGTGCGCCAGTGGCAGGCACAGTGCCCAGGAGGGGCGGCGCCGCCGCTTCCGAAGAAGAAGATGAAGACAGTGCAGCAGGCGCGGCGCCGGAGCTCGAAGACGAGCCACCGCTGCGGGAGGGAGTGGGTCGTGCAGCGCCTGACTCGTTCATTCTGTTCGTGTGCGAGGCCAGTCCGGTGGGGTAGGCTTGCACGCGTGCACGTGTACGAGGGGTGAGAGCGTGGAGGCGGCTGATAGCGCCTTGTCACGTGTGATGTAGCGACCACGGCACTTCGAGAATAAACACGTGAAGGAAAAGGAAAAGGGATACGGCGAAGGGAAACACAAAGCGCGAGAGAGAGGGAGAGAGGGGCAGTCAAATTGTGTGAGTGTGGCGAGCGGACGGGGGGAGATGCGTGAAGGCAGCCTTCAGCATCCTGTTCTGTCGGTCTGTGGACACCCGACCACCGAGCACCGCGAGGGAGGCGACTGCGACGCTACCTGTGAGCGTCAGTCTTTGAGATTAGCCTTCCATGCGTGGTGCACCTGTGTACACGCCTGTCAGTGGGCATCATAACGCCATCTGCGTTTTTGCCTTGTGGTGCCGTACTCGTCCTCGATAAAGTGTGAATCGAGTACTGGCAGCGGTACGCCAGCAGCATGTGTGTATGTATGTGTGTGTGTGTGTGTGTAGTGTAGATTATGATGGCGGTCGCGGTCTAGTGGGTGGAAAAGCACAGAGGCACAAAGAGGTGTGCGTGCACAGAAACGGCTTCAAGCAAGCCAGTCCAACAAGGTCCCACAAATCCACAACAAGCGCAACACGCGCGCAGCCTGTGACATTTTTCCTTCTCTCCCTCTTTCTCTCTCTCTCGTATATGAGCCTACCAAGGTCACCAACGTGGTCGCCTTCTCACCCAACAAAAACAAGAAGGAATAACAATAAAACTCGATCATTAAGCGCGCGAAAGCACAGCCTCGAGTGCGGAGAGACTAGAGCTACCAGCGTACATGGCGTGCAGCGTTTCGGCGGCGAACTCACGCAGTTCATGCGTGCGGGGAAGCGTCTTCTCCTCCTCCAGCCGCTGGACGCCGGCGTTGTGCTGCTTCAGCTGTTCGGTCGCGACCTGCCACAAGCCGTAGGCGGCGCGGCTGTTGTTGGGTGCGCTGTTCAGCTTCAGGGAGTGTGCGTACTCGATGACGCAACGTGCGAGGTCCTTTTTGTGGTAAAAGAGCTCCGCCAGCCTCACGTGCGTGAAGTAATTATTCGGCGAGAATAGAAGCGACTCCTCGTAGTAGTCAATGGCCCGATCCACGTCACCGCACAAGTAGTAGAGGTGTGCGAGCTCGTGGTACGATGAGCCAGCGTCACCACGGTGCACCTCAAAGAATGTGTGCGTCTTGTCATCTTCATCGGTGTAGACGAGGTTGTCCTCGAGAACAGCAATCGCCTCGCGGTACTTGCCCTCGGACTTGCACATCGCACACATGCGCTTCACCGCAAAGTCGTTCGTCGGCTGCTGATCGAGCAGCTCCTGGTAGAGCGTCTTGGCCTCATCGGCCTTGCCCTCTGCCTCGAGGCAGAGACCACGCAGGTGACGCACACGGGTCGAGGCGCGGCCAAAACGCTTCTCGAGGAGGTTCAAGTACATGCGCGCGTTCTCCACCTTGCCGCAGTCCAGTGAGGCAATTAGTACCTGCTCGTACAGCTCGTACAGCTCCGACCCGGCAATGCCGGAGGAGCCGCCAGCGAGCAGATCCGTGGCGACGAGGAGAATGGCATTGGCATTGCGTGCGCCACTGCCGCGGTACCTGCGCACAGCATCGATCTTGTCCTGCCGGGACAGCTGCTTCAGGTCCACGCACTGCTGGTAGACATTGTCGAGGTCAATCTGTCGATTCGTCATGGTGCCCACGTTGATGCGCGTTGAGGTGCGTGCGTGTCGATCGTGGAGGAATTGGCCCTTGCGGTGGACGTCCTATTTGCTGTTTTTCAACTTGATGCGTTCGTGGTGTTGGTGGTGAGGGCGATGAGCAGCAAGAGAGAAGGAGAAGGAGGGGAATGCAGGTGCCGAAGGAGCAGGGAGGTTGAGCAAGGCTAGACCACGCCCGGACCCTGGTGAGATTCACCGAGGGAACTGTGACGGTGGTGATGTGTGTGTGTGTGTGAGTATGCGCACCGCAAGAGGAAAGGAGTACTGCGAAGGATAAAGGGGTATCGGGGAGAGGCGGTAACATCCATGTACGCACACAATCTTTGTATTCTCTCTCTTTCTCAGGTCACGTGGTGCCGGAACACTGAAGATGCGCCCGCCCGCACACACACACACACACACACACACACACACACACACACACACACACGGAGACACAAACTGTGCAACAGCGGCTTGGTTTGTTTTTTTTGTCTTCCGTGTTGACTGTCGTTCTCGGCCAGACACAGTCTCAACCCTTGACACCACAAGCGTCTCTCACGAGTCGGCAATCTCCAGCGAAGTGTGGAAATGAAGGTGTACGCCATCCTCGACGAATACGTACTTGGCAGCCATACGCTCCGCCTGCGCCTGCCACCAGTGGAACTGGGCGAGTACATCGGTGTCCGCGGCATCACTGGCGGCACGTGGTCGCATGACGGAGAAGAGCCCATCGCGAGCACCCTGCGGTTGATCTGCCCGCTCACGGGGCTTGTCACTGGTCTCGCCGTCGTGAACGGCCTTCTGCACGGCCTCTTGCAGCTTCTTCGCGGCCGCCTCGCGTGCTTCCGCGTCCTTGCGGGCCTTCTCGCGAATCCGCTCTTCCTTGGCGCGCTGCCGCGCCTCAATCTCCCTCTGCAACTTTGCCTTCTGCTGCTGGGCCTTCTCATCCAACGCCGCCGTCGCGCCTTTGCCTTGGCCAGCTTCGGCACCTTGGTCGCGGTGTGCCATCGATGCCTTTGCAGTCGCCCGCTGACGCACGGACTCTTGATAGTCAGCCTCGTCAAACGCTGGCAAGACGACGGCGTTGGTGAAGAGGCTGTATAGATAACGTCCAGGTTCCTCCTCCTCCGCGCTTGGGAAGTACTGCCGGTCGAGTCGCGCTGTCATGAGCTCCACCGTGGGTTTGTGATCGCGACGGCCGAGACCGAGCAGCCTGAGGGTGGTGGCGTGAAGGTTGAAGGCCGCGCGTGTAGCAAACTGTGGGCTGGCGAGGAAGCGAATGAGCTGGTCTGCGTCGCTGGGAAACATCGTCTCCGCCTCCTTTGCTGTCTGCGGTCGGGGGGACGTGGTGGTGTCCACCACGGTGAGGTCGTGGACGTTGATGTGATGGACGCCAATCTTGCGGTCGTCGGGGTCGGTGGCGGCGTCCACGGCGTTGCCGTCATCGCCGCGCTCGCCGACCGGCAGCAGCAGAGCCACGTCGGGCACCGATGCGACGCGGAAGTGAGAGGCCACCTCCGCCTGCCGCTCAGCATCGATCCAGAATACCTTTATCAGAAAAGGAGAGCGCCACGTCACGGTCTTACCGGAGAGGGACTTGTATGTGACGACGGACGAGGTCGCGACACGACTGGCGAATGCCTCGGCGATCTTGCGGTAGCCACTGAACAAGATGCGGTCGGATTCACGAAGGAAGAAAACGACCTTGATGGCGTTGTACCCTGCGCGGAGCTCGTGCTGCAGCTCGTCCAGGTTCGACAGCTTCAGCAACGGCGAGGAGCGGCCAGCGGCCTGTGAAAGGGCGCGCGACCAGGCGTGCAGTGCCAGCGTCGCCTCGCGCGTGTGTGCAGCCGCCACGCCAGGCACCACTTCTTCCCGCGTGGCATCCGTCGAAAGGCGCGCGCCAATCTCAGCCAAAACCTCCGCCACCGCAGCGGTTGTGCGCTGCAAGAGACCGTCTTCGGCACCGTCCTCGCTGTCGCCCTCCACATGCCGTCTCGCAATGACGTGAGTCCGTTGCTGCTGCAGCTGCGCGTGCAGGGTCTCGAGAGAGAAGGTGGTGCGTGTGGTCGGCGCGCGGCCGACGTCCTCATGCTCGGCCGGTACCACTGCGGCCTGTACAACGGAGAAAGGCACCGCGGCGATTTGATGCCAACGTGGAAAGCCCGTTGCCGCGTGCTGTTCGAACACAGCCGTCGCGAGTGCCGCATCCTCTGTCACCACGGTCAGAACGCGCTCGCCAGCCTGCGCGACGAGGTTCGACAGCGCCGCGAGGAACTCTTGTGAGCCTGCCGCCGTCACGTGCGCGTAGGCGATCAGCACGTACTCGGGCAGTGTGCTGCGGCTGCCCTCCACGCGCACATTCTGCACCAGTGTGGTAATGAGGGTGGCAATGTCCTGTGTATCGAGCAGAATGTTCAGTGCCGGCACCGCGCGGTAGGTCACCGGGTCGCTGTACTGTGTTGGGGTCATGGACAAAATCCATTGCCGCATCGCCGTTGCATTGGTCCAGCTGTCTTCGTACACAATAGGCACGAAGGACGGTGCAGAGGAGATGAGCGAGCCGGGTGTGGTCAGCCCACTCATGACGGCAGAGCCAAAGAAGGCCATGCACGGCAGGGGCTGAGACGGCATGAGCAGACGAAGCAGCTGAGTGGCGGCGACGTCCGTCGAGGCGACAGGGAATTCGTGGATGGCAGCGAACGCGGAAGGGATGCGCGTGTGTAGTTGCTCCACATTGTGGCGCGCGGCGGTGGTGAGGGCCGCGGTACTCTTCGGGTCGGTGAACAGCAACACCGCAGGGCGGGGGTAGTACACCGTGCCGAGACGTGCGACGACGTCAACGGCGCTCGTCAGCCGGAAAGGCGCCGACGTGGTGTCCGCGGTGGCGACAACAGACGTGACCATGAGCAGCCCGATGAGGCCCATAACAGCCAGCGCCGCCGCCGAGGTGCGTCTGAATCCATTCATTGCGTTGCCTGCGCGAGTGTTGCAGAGTCGGTAGGCTATTCCAAAGTTGTTGACTACCGCAGTGGCGGCGAGCAGTGCCTCAAAGTCTTTTTGTGGATGAGTTCCTTTTCCTTTCTTAAAGGGAAGGAGAAGCTGGTCGTCAGCGCGCAGTCGCACGGGCCGACTATGTGCGTGCGTGCTCGGTGTGGAACCGTTTCGCTGCTATCACCCGAGAAGCAGATGAAGTCAAGAAGAAAAAAAAGACGTGCAAGAACGCGTGCTGTGAGCAGTGAAAGATGATGAGAAGGGGAGTGCAAGTGCAGCGCGGTTCCGCACGCACACTGCCCCTGCAGAAGCGCACGTGGTCACTGATGAGTGAGTCGCTTCCTTATGCGGGGAAACCGCCTACACGCACAGCCAGTACCTGGTGTGACGAAATATCACATCGAGGGCAGTGGCGGGAGGAAGAAGCGGGAAAGAGACACGAGCGTTCGTGGCGGTGGCGACGGTCGGCCAACACGCCTAACAACATCTTTCTGTTTATCACACTTGCTGTGTGTGTGAGAGAGAGAAGGTCAGTCGGGAGTTGTGCGACCCACAAACAAGAGTTAAAAAGAAAAAAGAGGATGCACAGCGCGACACGGACACGAATTAGAAGCGATGAAACCTGAAAGAGGAAAACTGGGGAAACAGTGAGGGTTGAACAACAGTAAAGACTGGAGGAAAAGAACGACGAACAAACAAAAAAAAAACAAGAAGGAAAAGGATGACGTCAACGCGGATTGGTGCCAGGTGCCGTGAGAACACTCACCGTCGTGAAAGCGCTGCACTGGAAGCGTGATGGGCAGCGAGAATAAGCACGACGACCTGCTGCCGGAATTCTTTTTTTTTTTTTTAGCGTGACGGTGGTCACTGTCATCGCGGATATGCACTGGTCAGCGAAGAGAGGGGGTGAGAACGCATGGGATATGCGTGCTTCACAGGGATGAGCGGCTGGGCTTCTTTTTGTGCGCGCCGAGGAGCACGATGTGGCGGCACACCTCGCACGCTTTACAGAACGACGGAATGGGTAGGAACTCGTCGCGCGAGTGGAAGTTGTGCGCGCCGGTGAAAAAGTTGGGTGTCAGCAGTCCCTTCTCGGACAGCGCGGCGCCGTCGGTGCCACCGCGCATGGGGGTGATCTTCGGCTTCACCTGCGCGGCGGCGAGGGCCTCCAACAGCAGGTCGATGGCCGTGCGGTCGTCCTTCAGGCAGTTGGCGATGTTGGCGTAGACGTCCTCCATCGTCACCTCCACGTTGCCAGTGGGGTACCGCTCACGAATCATCTGAACCGCCTCGAGCACCTTGAGCTTGCGCTGCTCGTACTTGGCCTTGTCGTGTTCGCGGATGTTGACGTCCAAGGTCGCCACCGCGGCGTTTGCCTGGATGCCGTTAAACCACCAGTACCCTTCGCGCATCTCGGTGCACTCGGGCGTCTCCTCGCGGGGGAAGAGACTCATGAAGTCAACTGCCATCGTAATAGGGTTCACCATGACGCCCTTCGCGGACATTGGGTGGGCGGTGACGCCGGTGAAGGTCACCACCGCGGAGCCGCCGTTGAAGCACTCCCAGACCACCTCACCGAGCTCGCAGCAATCGAGGGTGTAGGCAAAGTCCACGTTGAAGCGGTTGCGCACATCCAAGTGCTTGGCCCCCTCGAGGCCGATCTCCTCGTCGGGCACGAAGCAGATCACAATGTCGCCGTGCTTGTCCTTGCTGCTGTCGAGGTTGGCGACCATCTCCATCACCGAAGTGATGGCCGCCTTGTCGTCGGCGCCGAGTACGCTCGTACCGTCACTGAAGATGATGTCCTGATTCACGTACTGCGCCAGCTCCGGGTGCTCCGCGGCACGCAGCCAAATGCCCTTCTCCTTGTTAAGGCACACATCACCGCCAGTGTAGTGAATTTTCTGGGCGTAGACGTCGGGGCTGAGACCGGTGTCAAACGTATCCAGGTGGCAAATGAAGCCGATGGTCGGACAGCCCTTGGTGTTGCCGGGTTTCACAGCCGTCACGGTCGCGTACTGATCGCACTGCACATTGTCCAGTCCCATCGCCTTGAGCTCGCCAGCGAGGAGCTCCGCGAGGACCTGCTGCCCCGGGGAGGACGGAAGCACCTTGCCGCGGTTAGCCGCGTTGCTCTGGGTGCTGATCTTGGAGTACCGCATGAAGCGCTGTTCCAGACGCTGAGCGAGGGGCGCCGACATGGTGGCGATGAACGTGTGCTTGTGTGGGAAGAAAAACAACAAGGAAGGAAGAACAGAAAGTGGAGTGCGCCGGACAATCAGCCGGGGCAAAGGTTCGATAGAAAGAGACAAATTCTAGCTTCACGACGTCATGGGAACCGAACAGAGGAGGGCGGGAGTGAATCGTGTGTGTGTGTGGGAGGGGGGGTTCCGAGTTGAAGATGTGGGCCAATATGGAGGCACGAGAGGAAAGAAAGAAGGGTCAGAGCCACACGCGCATACACGCGCAGTCGGGGGCATGCCGATGTGCGTCGGGGAAGGTGAACAATGTAGAACCAGGCAGTGCGCAAGGGACAAGGTGACCGTGAACAAGAAGGCAGTCGCCTCTTCTGTTGTCTTTCTTCGTTGTCGTTCATTGATGTCGCACTATTTGATTACTCAGGAAACGAGAGTGCGCGTGTGGCGTATATATGTGTGGACGCACATCTTTCCTTCATCGAACACAATCAATCACACAGAGAGGAGGGAGGTAAGAAAGCCGGTGGACACGGATCAAACGGACTGCCGTGTATGTACATCAGTGGTGCTCATAGGCGTCAAGACGCTAGCTGGCTCACCGCACTCGCGGTGTGTCTGTGCAGGCGTTCAGTGCTGGAATGTCTTTTGCACCTGTTCAATCGCGGACGACTCTGTGCCGCGCAGACCCTTCAGGTACTGCACGACGTGTGGCGGCTGCACGGCGGCGTCCTGCGCGGTCTGTGTCTCACCGTCCTTCGGCGGGTTCACCTGGACTTCGTTGTCGCGGCGGAAGTGTGAGGCGGCGGTCTGGGTACCGTGGGTGCGCATGTTCACCAGGTTCGCCAGCTTGAGGGCCTCGCGGCGCAGGTCCCACTCATTCCAGCGGTAGTTGTGGTCCTTGTATGGATCCATCTGACCGGTCTGTGTCACGGCATCCAACTTTTCGCCCGCCACGGCACTCACCGACGTCGCCACCTGCTCCACCACGCGCGAGCCGGCGATGTAGAGTTCCTCTGGGAGCACATCCAGCAGGCCCATCAACAGGGTCACGCCCGGCTCTTGTCGGTTGCAGCGATCTAGGCACGGTAGAAGGTAGCGGAGCGGATTCGTGGCGAACGCGCGCAGATCGGCCTCATCGTGGAACGCGACGTAGTGCGGCTTCTGCAGCGCACGTCGCCCTGAGCCGCCCTCGACAACGATGAAGCCAGGGCACGCGGCGGCGGAAGCCTCGTCGGGGGTGTGGAGGCGACCGGGCACGAGCAGGCCGCCATCCCCGCTGTTGTCGGGATCACCCCCAGCGGCCGCGGTGGCCGCGTAACGCACCGGGCAGAAGCCGCGCAGCGCGAAGAGCGAGCGCGGGTAAAACGTTTCGACAGCCGTGTCCACCGTGTGTGGAGAAGACGTGGTGTAGTATACCCGGTAGTCGGGCAACGCGTCGCCGGCGAGCGCGAGAGTGTTCGTCACGAGCTGCTCCAGCGCGGCGGGGTTGCGGACCGGTGCCGCCTGCTCGCTGGCGGCTTGCTCGGCGGTGAACGCGGGCAGGTGTGTTTCGTACGCGAGCGAGGAGCTCACGGCGAGCTGCAGAAGGCCTCGCATCTCCGCGAACTCCTCGGCGATGCGCTGAGCCCAGTCGTATGTGCTGGTCAGCTCAGCAAAGAGCGGGTAGACGACGCGCTTTGACACGTTCTTCGTGTCCACAAGCGCGCCGTCCGTGCCGTTGGTGCTCTCGCCGTGACTCGGCGCCGCGGAGGCGTTTGACGCGGCAGGGGTGGACTTGTTCTTGTGATGGTTGAACGCGGTGCGCAGCTCGGCGAGTGTCTCGTCGTACTTGGGGAGCACCTGCCGGTGCACGCGTGCTGCCGTGTTGGCCACCATGCACTGCACGGTCAGCAGGCAGTGCTCCACCTGCAGGTGGTGGTGGTACTCCTCGCGCAACACACGTGCCTCGGACGGCTTCAGCGAGCACGTCGGCGCGAGCAGTAGCGTTCGCGCCTGCTCGAGGTGACGCTGGCAGCGCCCGAGCTCCTCGTTGACCTGCTGCTCCAGTGACTCAAGCGGCTTCTCTAGCAAGCCGTGGACTGTTTCGAGGCCCACACCGGTCGTCTTGCCCTCTTCGAGGTTGAAAAGCCGGATGCCGCAGACAATCCGTCGAAGCTCCTCCAGCTGGCGCTGCTTCTCTGCGACATCTTGGCGCATAAAGGCAGTCGCCTGCTGACGCGGCAGCACGGCGCAGAGCACGGCGGCGGTCTCCTTGTGAATGGTAAGGCTCTCCAGCTCGGCGCCAGTGTTCGCCGTGAGCTGGTCGCAGGCGTGAAGTATCAGCAGAGTGATGTCGCCGAGCAGCTCGTCGGGGGGGACGTTCGTCTTGTCGACGATAGCGCTCGTCAGGCGCATCGTCATCGCCTCCTTGCGGACGGCCGCGGTGCGGCGCGCGTTGAGCAAGTTATTCTTGAGTGTGTAGCTCCTTGATTGCAATACGAGTGTCGCGAGGTTGGGTGTGCTGCAGTGAAGCAAGAAATCTGTCATCTCTTCGACCATGGTCTCTATGTGCTCAGCGGTGTCGGCGACATTGCCCGCGTCGTCCGTGCCCTTCGCGCCGAGCAACCACAGCCGGGTCAGAAGCGTCGTCAGTTCGGTCGTCACGGCAGAGGCAGAGCTACTGGCGTCGGAGGGCTGTGTGCCGTGGTGGCGGTGATAGCGCGCGGCGATCTCCTTCGCGACAAGTGGTATGACATCCATGAGTGCAGCAAGAGTCGCGAAAGAGGGGGGAAGGCAGAAAAAGAACAAGAGGACACGTACTGGTATGCCCACGACCACACAGAGAGGTAAAGTAGAGGTGGAGGTGCGTTGGGAAGGAAGAAGGACGACCAAAAACACACACAGCAACAGAAAGAATAATCGCGCACCCAGAGCAGCACAAGATAACCGCGGCGATGCAATTACTGATGTGTCAGCCCGTCGGTACCTCGCTGACTTTGATACGGTTAGTCTCTCCCGTCACACACCAGTATAGTTTGGTCGGTGTGGTACTCAGCTGCGGTGGTGATGAGCGCGGGTGAGGGGAGAAGAGCGGTGTTGGAAGACGGTGTGTGGGGGGAGGGAAGTGCACAAGGGGTGTCTGTGCATGTCGAGCGCACAATACACACACACACACAACACAGATCGCAGAAAGGGTGGTGTGGCGGGGAGGGGGGATACTGCGTTGTCGCCTGTGTTGTTTTTCAAGGCGTCACACGCACGCCTCTCTCCGCGTACGTGCACGCGTGAGACTGTATTGAAACTGGTTGTTATCTGGAAGGACGGAAACGTGGAGCACGACGGTGCTGCGACTGCGCACGCACGCAAAGAAAAGAGAAAAAGCAAAGCAAGGAGGGAAGTGTTTGCCTTCGCCTCCTTGTTTGTTCTTGTGTTCGCGATCTCGCATCCCGCGAATGACGACGTGAATGTCTGCGTGCCGACGAGGCAAAGCCAGCGCGCAAGAGGAGCGGGTATGTATGGGAAGTGGTGGTAGAGGGACGCCGTGCAGCCCGAAAAAATGCAACCAGAACCGACAGAAAAGAAAAAAAACAGAGAAAAGGATATCCAACGAAGCTGGCAAAAAAGAAAAAGAAAGAAAGATTGTGGTGAAGCAGCGTAGCGTTCAAGTGGTGTTCGCGCACTCCGGTCGCCACCCTATACATAGTCGTGGGCGAGAGAGAGAGAGAGAGAGATCAGATTGCCATCGCAGAAACAGTCCGCGGTGTGAACGTGAGAGACTACGCTGCCGCTGTGCGTGTATGTACAGCTGCGGCGGTGGCAGCGACAGCAGTGGCGGCAACAGGAGGGCGTGCGGGCGGTGATGTCGCCTCACCGCCGCGCATCTTGTGCGTTGCTGTGCGTGACATGGGGTGGCGAGGTCGTTGGTGGGCCGTGAGCGCTCCCGCGCCTGTGCCGACGGGCGCAACAGCGGGCAGTGTGAGCGCGGCCTGCGGGGTTGCCATTGCAGGAAACGTCGCCAAGTCACTGGCCTGCCACCGACTGCGCCACGTCTCGAAGCTTTGAAGCACGCCGACGCGCCGCCTCTCCACGGTGCGTGCGTGTGCGTCGTGGTGGGCGAGGCAAGCGTCGTGCAGCGCCTGCAACTGCGTCACGTATCGATCTGCCTGTGAGGCGGTCATGCCGGCCATGAGCTGCGTCAGTTGAACGTCAAGGTCCATGTGCACGCTCACCGGCGCCGCCCCTATCCCCCGTTGTGGCGGGAGCGGCCTCGGTGAGGTGTCGTGGAGCGGCATGGGCAATTCCAGTGTGGGCGGGCTTGTACCAGGGCTTGATGTCAGGTGCAGAGGCAGCGGCAGTGTGGGTGGAAGTGAGGCGGTCCGCTGGAACACGGCCATGGTGAGTGGCGGGCCCGCAGACGTAATGCGACAGCGTGCGCTGCAAGGGCGACTCGGGTTGAGACTGACCTCGCCGCTGCCGCTGACCAGGCCATATTTCCGGTCGCGGAGGGACTGCCCCAACCGAACGAGTCGGCCCGCCGCGTCTGACGCGCGCTGCGACTCTGCGAGCACCGCCTGTGCTCGGGCGAGTGCCTGGAGATGCTCCTGTCCCTGCTCCGTCGCCTTGTACAGCTCAAACTGCTCTCTCTCCGCGAGTGCCCGATTGGCCGCTTCGACGCGATGCCGCGCACCACCGACCCTCTCCGCCATCTCCGTTGCCGACGACGACGTGGCCGGACGCGAGACGGCGGGTTGCACCGCGGTGGACAGAGACGCCAACAATGTCGCCGCACCGGTCGACCGCGGCCGCGGCAGTCCCGCCGATGATGACGCCGTCGGTGGGCGCGAGGACGTGTTGGTGGCCGCCGTCGCGACTGCCTGCTCGGCGCGCTGACCGTGGAGGGGCGGGCGTCCGCTGCCGCCAGCACCGCTGGTCGCTTCGTCTCGCTGTGCACGCGGTGCCTCCGCGGCGTGTGGTGCGACAGCTAGCAGGGGAGGGGGAGGGGGCCCCGCACGGGCGGCGACGGCCGTCGTGGACAGCGGCGCCGGCAACGCTGCGCGCGTCGTGTCGCCCGCCTTCAGGACCGCGTCGGTGGCGGACGGTCCGTTCACGGTGGTCACCGCCGCCGGTGCTGGTGTGCGCTGTGGGGCCCGCAGCGGTGCTGGCCTGGATGCCGTGCCGTAGCCGATGCCGTGCGACGTGTCGAGCGTGGACGGCGTCACCTGAACGATCGCGTCCAGCGCGACTTCCTCCGCCGTGCGGCTGCGGCTGCGGCTGCGGCTGTGGGCGCCGCACGTGCTTCGTCTCCGACCGTTCCCCGCACCTTCCGCTCGCCCACCATCGTGGCCCAGCGACGACGAGGCCGTGGTAGCGGTGGCAGCAAGGTCACGACAAGCGATGTCTCGCTGCTCCAGCTCATTCTTGGCGTTGACGAGCGCCTCCTCGCGTGCCTCCACAGCAGCGCGCATCAGCACAAAGGCACTCCGCATTTCACGTACGTCACGCACGTCGACGCTCGCCGTGGAACCACTCAGAAACCGGTTCACGCGCGCCTCGATGTCGTCCGTGTCGTGCGCGGCGAACGTCGTCCTCGGTCCCTGTCGCTCCGCGTGGCCGGTCGCGCCAGACGCCGGCACACGCGGCTGTCCTTGCTGCAGTTGTGCGTGCAGCCGCAGCTCCGCGTTGGCGGCCTCGAGTGCTCGCTGCAGCTGGCGCACCTGGCTCTGCGGGCTCGTGTAGGTGTTCGCGACGGGAGTCACGGGAACGCGCAGCAACCGTTTCGCGAAGCCCAGTGTGGAGAGCGTCGCCTCAAAGTGCGATTCGGCAGGCACAACGTGCGCCAGCAGCAGAGTCGCTGTGTGCAGTCCAATGTAGCCCCGCAAAAGGGTGGTCAGCTTGCTCTGCCGGTACGGCACGTGCGGCACCGCGACGGGGGTGGTACCAGAAGACGGCGAGGCCGCATGATCGTCCGGAGTCGGGTGACTGAGGTGGCTGGCTGACGCAAGCGCGTTGAGGACGTGTTCGAAGGTGGCCAGACTCTTGTTTGCCGTCTGCACCGCCAAGCGCTGCGCAGGGCTCATCCCGTCATCCAGCCGCTGTGTGCCCACCAGGTCCACGAGGTGCAGATGCGCGCAGCACGCCTCCACGCCAGGCGCCTCTGTGGTGGGCTGCTGCCGCACCGTCACGCGCAGCACCACGCTCGACGCAGCGCAGTGAGGCGATGCCTGCCACGCCGCGCAGCCCGCTGACACGCACGCCTGCGCGTCCGCCTCCGTCGCGCAGATGCGCCCAGTCACCCCTCGCACCACCGCATCTCCGTTGCTGTCGAGCCATACGCCCGGTGCACAGCGCCCACCGGCGTCACCTCGTTGGGAGCGAGGTCGTCCAGCCGCGGTGGTGCCTGTAGTGGTGGCCGCGGGGGCGAGGAGGTCACTGATGTTGTCGCCGTAGAATTGAAGAAAGAGGAGTGTCACCTCCAGCCGACGCTCCTCGGCGGCAGTGGCACCGGCTTGGAAAATGTGCCGCACCGCGCGCTGCGCCACGCCGTCGTGGCTCGATGTGCCGATCCGCTGCGCCGCCCTGCCGCCGCCACGGCAGTCGCCGAACAAGAAACCCGACTTTCCACTGCTTCCCTCGCCGTAGCTGATGAGCGTCGTGTGCACGCCTCGCAGGAGCGACGAGCTCAGCAGGGGGCCGACCGTGCGCGAGAAGACGGCGTCGACGGTGCTGTTGGCACCGCGCAGCACGCCATCAAAGACAAAGCACTGTGTACGATCGTCCTTGGCGAGGCGCGCGGCACTGGACGGCCTGTCACCCTCCTCCGAGGCTGGGCGAGTGAGACCCGTCGGGAAGCGTTTCGTTTCGCTAGGGTCGGTGCCGTGCGCCGCGTCCACCGCGCGGGCTGGGGACGATGACGGCGCAAGGTCCCGTACCTTCCGCGAGCGGGTCGCGAGGAGTGTGCGTCCGTCGGGTAGACACTCTAATCGCGGGCACCAGCCCTCCGTCGTTGGGGTCACATGGCACAAAACCCGCACACGATCGATCGACTCCATGGCGTGGAAGTCAAGGTGCGCGAAAGAAAGGCGATGGCGCCTAAGCTGGTGAATCAATCGCGCTGCGAACGAGAAGTGATAAAGTGCAAAGAGGGGGAGAGGAAGAGAGGTCAACGCCGTGGAGCCGGACGAACCGGCTAAGAGGGGAAAAAACGAGTCGGTGTGTGCGTGTAGTCCGCAGCTATTGCCCTCCGGTCGTCGCTGTCGTGGTTGTTGTTGTGTACACGGAATAGTAGGAGAAACAACGAACAAAAGGCGGTGGAGAAGGGTCAACAGTGAGCGGGGGGGGGATGAACAGGCGTATAGAAAATCGATGTGCCAGTCTCATCGCGTGTAAGAGATATAAGTGAGCATGGACCACATTAAGTGATGTCGCACCTGCGCTCGTGCGTGGTGCAGCCTCTCTCTCTCTCTCTCTCGCTGCGCTTCACAGTTGTTGAACCGTAGGCCCTGCGAAGAGGGGAGAGAGGAGGGCGGCGGAAGCGCCCCGCTGACCTTGTGGCGAAGCTACGCACACAAACAGTCGACTGCTGCAGGGGTGGGGATAGGTGCAAGGGCTTGTATTTTGCTGTGTGTTCACGCATGCACAGACCTTTTTTTTTTTTTCAGCTTTTTGTGGTAGTTGGTGGTGGCCAGACGCATGGTGGTATGCGTTGTGGTTGGGGGGAAGACGTAAGCCGAGTGTGTGCTCCTGAAAGGAAATAGCGCCTACACGAGTGCGCGCACACAGCATGGAGGCAGGGGGAGGGGGAGCTGTCAAGGACAACAAAAATTACAACTAGTGGATACGCATGCACATACGCCGTACCCGCACCGCAGCAACAAGCAAAGAAAAAGAGAAAAGGGAATGGAATGGGTTCACCCAGGACATCATTTGGCAGCCACAGCTGCGTGCTGCGGGAAAAGGAAGAAAAGAAAAGGGAAAAAAAGAAGGGAGGACAATAAGTGGAGAAAGAGCATTACATTCTCTTCGCCGCGGCGTCATCTGCGGAAACGAAGAGGGCAAGAGGTTGGCATAGGCGGAAGAAGAAGAAAAAACAAACAAAAACATGTGTGATACCTCGTCCTCTGCGCAGACAAACAAGTAAAGACAAAGCAAAAAGAAGAAAAAGAGGTCATGCGGGAGAAGCGCGATCTGACGCCGTTGCGCTAGTCGTGGTAGTGTACAAGCAGTAGCGCGGATGCCGTTGTGTTTGCTGGTTCATTGTCTGTGTGAGTGTGTGGAGAGGAGGAAAGAGGGCAAACAAGGAAAAGGGAGCCAAGAAAAAGAAAAAAATACGTCCACGGGCGTGCACTGACGACGCACCGGGTGAACGCAGCGAGACACAAGAGCACGTCAACAGCAAAAAAGAAAAAAGGAGTGATGAGAGGGCAACAAGACGACGCCACAAATCACGTGATGAAGGCGCTGTTGCCGGTGTACACACAAGAGGAGAAAACAAGGGCTCAATAAGATCCAATACAGGTGTGCCAAAAGAAAAATCAGAGCCGTCGCCATTCACGTGCCGTCCCCCACGCCCTCTCATGCGTGTGTGCCATCGGACCGTAGCGCCCGCCACGTGCGAGGTGCGTTTGTGGGTTCGCGCGTGTGCAGAACACACGAGAGACAGATGCGAAGTGGAAAGTGGGCTAGTGCACGGAGTCAGCCGAAGCGATCAGGTCACCGCCAGCACAGAGGAGGTCGACGCCCGTCAACTGCGGCGATATCTCCTCTCTCTCTCTCTCACACACACACGCAGACGCAGACTGTTCTGCTCACACTTTGCTATCGCACCATGATTTGCACGGAGGGGGGTGCACGCGCGCGTGCGTGCGAGAGGGAGAGAGAGAGAGAAGGTGAACAAAAAAAAAACGAGCAAATGCATCCACAGCCTTCCCTTCATCTCCCCACCCTCAGGCCACGAAGCAGAGAGGGAGAGGAGATGAGGAGGAAAGGTATGTACATGGCGTGGCTCTGCACAAATGAGTGTGGTTGGTGCAGCGGGCCACGAGAAACGAAAAAAAAGAAAAAGGGTTGAAGGATAAAGAGGTACTGTAGGTCCCTTCTCCGCACTTGTCAGAGGAGAGCTCATCACTGCCCGCAAGGTACCACCATCACCTAATGTCCCTGAGAGCGAGAGCGCGAAGGGGTGAGTGTGTCTGCGCTGTCGCCGTGCCGTACTTACTTCAGGTGCAGCACGTAGATGTTGCCGAAGCTGTCACCGCACGCCGTCGTGTCCTTCGTCCCCGCGGCGAGGCAGTAAACTGGTGCCTTGCAGAAGACGGAGTGCACCTCGTTGCCGGTGTGCAAATCAATCACGTACACAAACCTATTATTGCAGGCGACGAGGAGGTAGTTCGTGAAGGCACCTGGTGCAGCGCAGGAGAGCGTCCAGCCCAGTTTAGGACCCTTCGCGGTCAGGTGTGTAGAGCCGGCCACCTGTGAAGGGCTGAGCGACAACTTGCAACTGCCGTCCTCGGTGCTCCACACGCGCAGGGCAGTTTCATCGTTGCTAATGATGTGCTTCCCGTCGTTGCTGTAGCTACACGCGAGGATGATGCCGGTGTGCCCCGTCAGCGTGAAGCGTGTCTTGGCGGTCGAGGTCGACCACACCCGCAGCGTCTTGTCCGCTGAGGCACTGCACACGTAGTTGCCGTCGGGGCTAAAGGCGATGGAGATGATGATGCCGTCGTGCTGCGTGTAGCTGAGCCACTCCTTTCCACGGCGGGTATCCCAGAGCCGGCAGACGCGGTCTTGGCAGCCGCTCACCAGGTACTTGCTGTCTGGGGCGAAGCAGCAGCAGATCACGACCTTGGCGTGGCTGAAAGTGAGAATCTTCTTGGTTGTCATGACATCCCACAGAATCATGGTCCGGTCCTTGCTAGTCGTGGCCAGGTACTTGCCGTCCGGTGAGAAGGTGGCGTTGATGACGGTGTCAACGTGGCCCGTGAAGATGCCCACCTCGTCGCGAACACCCAAGTTACACAGTGTGACAGAGGCGTCCTCGTTGCTGCAACTGGCGTAGTCCTTTTCGTTGGGGCACAGCGCAATGCACTTGACGCGAGTCGCGTGGCCAATGATCGTCTCATAGGAGAAGTCCTTCAGCACGCGGCCGGTCTTGGCGTGGCTCTCGTACTCACGCGCATCGGAGGCCAGACCAGTGTTGTGCACCGTCGGCACCGTGCTCATCACTGTCACACGGTCACTGAGCTTGGCGTAGAAGGACGCACCGCAGGCACCGCTGCCGGGCAGCGTGGCGGTACTCACCGCTTCATCCTCAGTGAGGGCGTGGCTCGAGGTGAGTGGTGAGGTGGTCGTGCCATCGAGCGTCGGGCCCATCGGTCCCAGCTGCTCCTCGGTCGGCCGCGCGATCGCGAAGTCGACCTCGTCGACGCAGACGTCGAAATCGTTGAAGGAGAAGAACTTGTGCGCGCCGCTGGTGCTCAGCCGCTTCGCCGCGGCAGCCGCACTGGGCGAACCAGCCCGACCTCCACCGCTAGTCTCACTACTCTTCCCTGCGGCTTCTAACTGGAGAGCCGGCTTACGGCCGGCGAGCCGCCAGTGCTTCGTGCGGGCCTCATCCTTGGAGATGACAATGTCGTCGTAGATGAAGAGGTCTTCCTCGATGCTCAGTGGGGCTTGTTGCCGCTGCAGCTCCAAGTCCTCGCCGCGGTATGGGAAACCGAGGCCGGTGCTATAACGGAAGTTTCCAGAGATGGAGGCGCGCATCGGGCTCGTGCTCTCATCATCCATGGTAATGTCTGTCAGGCTGGACTCACGTCGGCTATGGCCCATGAAGGGCCCGGAAACATCGAGGCGCGAGTGCGAGCCACTAGACTCGGGTTTCTCACCGCTGCGCTGGGCGCCGGCGGCGGAGGCTAAGGTGCGCTGCTCTGCCGTGCCACTGCCAGAGCGGGAAGGTCGGCCGCCTGAGAAAGCGGGTGCGGGCGGGGGCGAGCGGTGCATCGGACTCAGCTGTGAACGCGTCGGTGTCATCGCGCCGGGGCCTCTCCTCTCCGCTGCCGGCCGATGGTTGGCGGCTGTGGCCCCGGTCGTGCTGGCGGCGGCAGCAGTGACCGGTGCGGACGTCAGCGCGACGTCGCGCATCTCTAGCGCCGACTTCGTTGCGCAGCCGTCTTCTATCGGGAACGTGTACTGCTGCGGGTCGAGTGGGTTTACCACAGTGGCGTCTCGCGCGCCGCCAGCTTGGTTGTGTGCGATGGCACAGTCGCGCGATGACAAGTCATCGGTGTGGCTAGTGTGGCCGCTGCGCAGCGGTCCGACCTTGTTGATGGACATATCCTCTTCAGTAGAGTTGGAGACGCCGCCACGCGACGAGGCGTCACCGCGCGGGGGGCTCGAGACCGCCTTGTGGCCGCCGCCGCCGCCGCTTGACTGGCAGCCGAGCTTCTGACCCATGGTCTGTGCAAAAAAAAAAAAAAACACAGAGAGAGAGAGCTGAGCGTTCAAGTTGGTGCCCGAAGGGGATGCGCTGTCGACGAGTTGCGGCGACGTCAAGAATGAGCTGCAAGCGAATCTCTGCACTCAGCACGCAACAACAACAACTGCAACGACAGTAACGACAACTGAAATCAAAAAGGTGTTCTCTTCTTTTTTGCTGGATTTTCCTTTTTTTTTTCTTCCTTATATTTTCCTTCACTCTACCGCTGGGACGAGGGAAGTGCGTGTGTGCGTGCGTGTGCGTGTGTGTGCGTGTGTGTGGTACGCCTGAAGCCCTGTTCAGGCAAGCACGCGACTGACGTATAGTGGAGCAGATTACCTGCAGCGAGACAAACAGATGGCGCACACGGCAGAACAAGGAAGAAACGAATAAGTGAGCACACGCGGAGGTGATACCCAAGGAAGTGGTGAGCCGGTAAATTCAGTGGTGAGAACAAGGGAGGCGGAGAAACTGGTGGCATGAGAAGGATGAAAAGGGTGATGGAGACGGAGAGCGGCCAGTGAGGCCTCCCGTCGCACGGGGCAGCGGGTGGCAGCTTGCACGATCACGGCACGCGCCCCACGCCCCACGCCTCTCTCTTCTCACCGTCAACAGACAGAGGTGAATGTATGTGTGTGTGTGTGTGTGTGTGTGTGCTGTCCGAAGTATTGCATGTAAAATGGGGGAGAGCTTCCACAAGGTCTGTGTATCTGTATCTCTGTGTGTGTGTGTGTGTGGTGAGTGGGTCCTGTTCAGGTAAGTGTAGTGGCTTTTGACGCAAAAGAAAAAAGGGAAAAGAAAGGCTCGTCCAGCGATGCCAGTGCCGTGCCTTGGCTTGTGTGTAGTGGTGGCGGTGGTGCAGCTAACGCGTGTCCTCTGAGTAGACGTCGTCACCGTCGTCTTCGTCAACCGCGCCGGCGAGATCACCGCTCCTCCAACGAACCGGCTCGGCCCGCGAGCCCGTCTGGAAGAAGTGACTGCATGTGCGTGCGTCACCGGTGCGGCTCGCGGTGTCGTGAGCCCCGAAGCGCGTCGCGGAAAGCTCTTGGTCGGCGCGGCTGAGCCGCACCGCCTCCGCGCACACAAAGGTGTGATGAAGGCCGCTGACGACGCGGTGCACGTCAAGGGCTTCCAGCCCAGGCACACGTTGGAATTGTTGGTTGATGGGGGTTTCGAAGGCAACGGCAGGGAAGAAGCTACCATCCACACCACTGTCCTGATCATAGTCCAACTCGGTATCCGCGTGATAGCGTGCTTGTCCTGGCGAACCACCAAGGGGCGCGAAGTGAGTGGGCCCCGTCGCGTCCGACCGGTGATGACGGCCCGGCGCAAGAAAGCGCGACGAGGGGAGGGACCCGCTGTGGCCAGCGAAGGAGGCACCAAAGGCGCGGCCTTCCGCCCCGAGCGCGGTGGTAGAGTCACTGCGTGCGGCGCGACCACCCTTGTCGGCTGTGCGCAGGCGCTCACCGACGACAAAGACTTGTCGGTGCTCCCCGCGGGGCTTGCCGCGGTCGTCAAGCTGGCAACAAGGTTCGCAGCACCCAGGCTGCGGCCCCTGCATGATGATGGCCGTGTGCTGGCGGCCGCAGGAGACACCACAGGCAATGCCGCCCGCGACGAACTCCAGTCCCACCACCCGACATGGGCTCGTGACGGCCTCCGGGTTAGACGTGCTCGTCGGTGAAGAGGTCTGCCTCGGTGCGTGCGCAGAGGCCGCCGCAAGCGCGCTGACGCCACACTGCCCACTCGCGTTGTCGCCCCAGCAGAAGACCGCGCCGCGGCTGGTGAGGGCGACGGTGTGGAACGAGCCGCACGCAACGTCGACAACCGAATGGCCCAGCAGGGCACCGCGCACCTGGCGTGGCGTCAGAGCAGGCTCCTTATCGCCGTGGCCGAGACGACCTTGGTACCCCACGCCCCACGTGAAGAGCTCGCCGCGGTCATTGATGGCGCCGCTGTGCCACTGGCCGGCGTGGATGTGCGTGATGCGGGAAGAAGCCGCGCTGGCGGGGAAGGTGATGCGCTGTGGCGTGTGCACCACGTTGCGGCCCTCGTTGCTCAGAGCGAGGCCGAGCACGCTCTCGCCGCCGCACCGTTGGCGGACTTCCTCCAGCGTGCCGAGGCCCGCGCACTCCAAGAGACCCCAGCTGTAGAGATCGCCGTTGGCGCTCCGTGCGAGGCCGAAGAAGCTGCCACAGCCCACCTGCACAATCTGTTTTCCTTCCAGTGTACGCACCAGGCACGGGCTGTCCATCTTCTTGAAGTGCGGGTCAAGGAACTCACCTCCCAGGCCGCCTTGAGCGTGGTTGTTGTTGCCCCAGAAGTACACGTGGTGGTCGGCGGTGACGGCCATCGCGAAGGCGTAGCCCGCCGCGATGGTGAGCGCCGGGTGTTGCTCAAAAAAAGCAATCCGGCGCGGTGTGAGCTGCACGTTGGACCGGCTCGTCGGGTTCACATCGAGCTGCTTCGGGTTGCCCAAGCCCAGCTGACCCCAGTCAGCGTTCCCGACCCCGTAGACATCACCTTGGTCACTCAGGGCGAGGCTGTAGTTGGCGCCGAGGGCGATGTGCACCGCACGCACACCGAAGGGCATCAAGCGAACGTGAACAGGGCCATCACTGTCGGAGAGTCGCTGCGTTCCCAGCTCGCCATTGGAGCCTGAGCCCCAGCTGAAGAGGTACTGGGGCACCACACGCGGCCGCGGCGTCAGCCTAGAGACGACCCCCTGCACGTTGAGGTAGCTCGCGACGGCGAGAACACCCCGCGGGTTGCAGGCCGGAGGAATGAGCAACGTGCCGTGCCGCAGATAGTTCAGCACCGGTGCAAAATACTCTGGGTCAAGATCGAGCAACAGGCTGTTGTGTGCATCCGCATCGAGCGGCAGCACATCTTTGTCCGTCGGTGATGTCGTGTTCTCGTGGGGGTTCATGGACTCGCCGCCACCTGTGACCCCGCCGCCGCCACTGGCGCTATCACCCACCGCAGTGAAGGTCGGCGAAGCCGGGGTGGGGGTCCTCGTGTGATGAGGGGAGTTGGACGCAATCAGCGGGCCAGCTGACTCCAGCACGGCTTGTGCAGGTGCGCTGTCCTCCACGCGCAAACCTGACGACGTCGGGTCCACGTGAGAGCCCCTTGACGAGGCGACGACGGGGCTGGCAGGCACCGCTGGTGCGCCGTCCGCCACAATGGCGCGAGAAGAGGCACGCAGGCGTGATGTCAGCGGCGCGCACATGGCGCAGAGAAGTGAGTTGGGATCCGCACAGAGCGTGGCGAGGGTCGTCGTGAAGGTCGTACCACCCACGTTCAAGCGAACCCACTCCCCGGCCGAACAGGTCTCCGACACGCACACAGGCGGCTGCTTGAGCACCGCGCAGCGCACAGTGCGGGTGGACGGTGAACGGGCCGCCATGGTGCTTCTTGTCGTACCTGCAGGCGCGGTTGACGTGCAGTGTGTGGCGGCGGGGGACGTGGTCGAGGACGACTCGAGTGGAGGGCTTGTCGACGGTCCTGTCCGCGTTGGCACCGATGTGGTGGCCGCGGTCGGCCATGTCGGGGTCGCCAATGCCCCGTCCGTGAACGGTGACTCCGTCCCGGGGATCGTGTAGAGCGAGTTGGATGAGTAGGGGCGGTCCATGCCGCTGCCAGCCGCTGTGCCACGCGGCAGTGCGCTCGCGCTTGCGCCCATCGGCTCTGGCTCGTTGAAGGCCACCCTCTCTGCTCGCGAGGATGTGACGTGGGGCATCTGGCCAACAAGAGAAGGGAATGAAAAGAGTGACAGATGAGAAGAGAAGAAAAAGCACAGATCAACACTCGACGAGTGAAGGTCGGATGCCACGCGCAGAGGGACAAGCGTGGGTTCTGTGTCAGGTGCGAGGTCACCACAATGAGTCGTACAAGACACGAGAAAGCAATAAGGGAAAGGGGGAGGGAAGAAGGTGCCAGTACATGGTGATGAAGATCGTGTGTGAGCCGATAGAAAGCAGCGGTCTCGGCGCGTGCTGACGGAGGCCTGTCGAGTGATTTCAGACAAGGACGCGGTGTTGTTGTTGTTGTTGTTTTGTGCTATCCCTCAGGTGTCAGATGGGCTTCATCTCTCTCGCTCGTATCGTGGGGACAGGGAGGCACCCGATAGAGTGCATGCCACGCAGTTCATCTGTATGTTGCTGTTGGTTTGTCTCGCGTCGCACCTCTCCACGTCTCTCCTGTGGGAAGGAGGCAACGACGCCGCTGCAGCACTTAAAAACAAAAATACGAACGCGTAAGAACGGATTGCCCGCTGTCTTATTTTCTTATTTTTCTTCTTTTTCCACAGCACGGCGCGCAGTGTCGCTGTGCTGTGAGCCTTGTGTGTGTCTCGCACCGCCCACCTCGGTGCCCACTCTTCTCGGCAGATCTGTTTCTCTCACCCGAGGCTGGGAAAGCCGTGTGCGGTGGCGACACACACATACACATGCACCTTCCCTCCACTCTTCCCATGCGCGCGACGCCGCGTAGCGATGTGCAGAGGGGCAGAGGAAGAGGGATGCGCGGTCCGTGCGTGCACAGTCGTAAGGACACCCTTTTTTTTTTTGTGGCTGTTGACAGCAAGAAGGCGTGTTATCATTAAGTCCTTCCTTTGGCCTGTGGTGACGGTGAACGTGCCCAACCCACATCCTTCTCTTTGTCCGCGATCGATTCAGTCGTCCCTACTGTTTGGGTTTGCCTTGTCTTTTTTCTTCTTGTTGTTGTGGTTGCTTTGGCCCAGACACCTCATTCTCCCGGGTGGGAGGATGACAGGTATACAAGGTGAGAAGACGGAGAAGGGGAAGTCGACAATGATAATAATAATAATAGAGAAGGACAGGAGAACAAAGAAAAAGGGCAACAATTCAAGAAACAAAAAGATCAGATAAAGGAAACAAGGCTGTTATGACTCATTCAGAGAGAGAAAAATAAAGAGGAGAGTAAATAATTGATGAAAGGGGGAAAAGAGGAAGAAACGAGATATCAGTCGTGTGTGGCGCACCACCGAGAACAACGAGGAGAAAAAAAACAAAGGAAAACAAGGAAAACAAGGAAAAGGCTCATACACATGAACCGAGAAGCGCTCGCCTGTGCGTCAGCAGGTAGATCGTCGCGCTCCATTTCTCTTCACTTTTTGTGCTTTTACTTGATACTCATTGACGCCGCTCAGCTGTTTGTGTATTTTTGTTTGTGTTTCTTGGCTGGCATCGCATCAACGTGCTTGCAGCGCGCTTTTTTTTTCTTCTGTGATCAACGGAAGTGTGTGGGGGGACCCGCCGGACCACGTCCATCGTGTGTGGGTTCACCGATCGCTAGGCAGTCATTGGTTGTTTTTGCATCATGATAAAGTGTTCAACGGTGCGGGAGTGTCTTGGCGAAAGAAGGAATGCACAAAGTGCTTCGTTATTGGTCTGTTGAACAAACGAATTCGCCTGCGAAAACAGTACACGTGTGTGTGTGTGTGTGTGTGTGCGCGCGCGTGCGCGTCTGTGTTTGTTTGTTTGTTTGTTTGTTTTTTTTGTGTGTAGGAGTAGGAAAGGAAAGAGGAAGAAAAAAGGGCAAAGGAGAAAACAATGATCACACGGAGGAAAACAAAAAGGTGTTGAAGGAGTAGCTCATCTACCTTTGGGTTTTTTTTTCTTCTCGCACACGTCCGCGTCGCGCGATGATAGCGCTCGTTCCCGCTCCCTTCTCTCTCTCACACACAGTCTCCTCCCGTCACTTCTTCGCCGGCCCATAGCTGAGCACCACGACCTGGACGTACTGGGCCACCACCCCGCCGCTTTACACTATTGTTGTTTGGCATCCTCCACACACCGTGTGGCGCGCTGAATTCTTCTTCTTTTTGTTTCTTCTGCTTGTTATGCGCCGTGTAGCAGCAGCTAAGAGAAAGCCTTATCGAGAGGAATGTGTGGCTGTGTGTTTATGCGTCATCCCTGGTTTGCTGGAGAGGCGTGTGGGCCCTGTCGCGCTCCTGTGCGTGCCAGCAAGCCGATCCGCCGCGGCACGCTGCTTCGCACAGAACACACAAAGGATGCGCACGCGCACACCAGTCACAGTGATGTGAGAGCCAGTGTATTAGGAGAATAGGGGGAAAAAAAAGGGTGTTGCACGTTAGCGGTTACGTGGCCGTGTGCGTATACGTGTGGAAGAGGGAAGAAATGAGGGGAGGCGCCTTCACCCACACCCACCCGCCGGCTCTTCGCGCCTTCTCATTGTCTTCACGCACTCTTCTCCAGACGCGCCACCTTGGCCCGCAGCTCTTGCACCTCCTTCTCGAGCGTGTCGTACGTGGGGCGGGTCACGGTGCCCTCCATGAAACCGTTCTCAATCATCCAGTTCGGGTCGGCGAACTTGGCCATGTAGTTGCGAATGCCGTCCGGCAGAAGCACCACACAGCGCTGGCCCTCCTTCAGCTCCTTGGCCGCCCGCAGCGCACCCGCCAACGCGGAGCCGGAGCTGCCGCCGACGAGCAGACCCTCCTCGCGGTGCAACGCGCGCGCCAGCTCGAAGCTCTCCTTGTCCTGCGTCTTGACCCACCGATCGACGAGGGCGCGGTCGCACACGTCCGGCACAAAATCGTAGCCAATGCCCTCCACCTGGTAAGAGCCGATCTCGGGGTGCTCGGGGTCGGCCAGCAGACTGCCGACGGGGTCCACACCGACAACGATGATGTTCGGGTTCAGCTCCTTGAGCTTCTTGGCCACGCCGCTCATCGTGCCACCCGTGCCGGCGCCCATGACAACCATGTCAACCTTACCGCCGCACTGATCCCAGATCTCCTGGCCCGTGAACTGGTAGTGCGCGTTCGGGTTGCTGGGGTTCTTGTACTGGTCAAGCAGCACGTAGCCCTCCTCATCACGCAAGCGCTTCGCCACGCCGATGAGGGACTCGGGATGGTCGTGGGACAAGGAGGTCTCGGTGCGAATGACGTTTGCGCCGAGAGCCTGGATGGTGACCTCCTTCTCGTGAGACATCTTCTTCGGCATCGTGATGGTCATCTTGTACCCCTTGACCGCCGCCGCCATGGAGAGACCGATGCCGGTGTTGCCGCTGGTGGCCTCCACAATCGACGAGCCCGGCTTCAGCACGCCGGCCTTCTCGGCGTCCTCGACCATCTGCTTGCCGATGCGGTCCTTCACGCTGCCGCCAGGGTTCATGAACTCACACTTGGCCACCAGCTCGCATTTGATGCCGTGCGCCGCGGGGATGCGGTTCAGGCGCACACACGGGGTGTTTCCGACGGCCTCGAGGATGTTGTCAAGGACGCGATCGTTGGTGGCGGTCATCGTAAGAACGGGGTGTGCAAGAGAGCTAGAAAGAGAGAGAGAGAGAAAAGAGAGCTACAAGGCAGGAAGAAGCTGTGTATGAATGCTCGTGGTGTGATAATTTCTCTGTGAGGATGCACACGCATGCGAGGCACGTTCGCGCCGGCCAGAAAAAAAAAGTAAACAGTGTGTGTGAGGGTGCAAGACGAGTGAGAGGAAAAACGGTGTGGACATGCACTTGGTGTGTGCGTGCCTGTCGGTACGTACCACACGCGTCGGTCGTCAACGTGCACGACTCGGTCAGTGATACCCCGAGCAGATGCGACGAGACACAGAGAAGAGACGCCCAAGCGTGCATCACGACAACAGTCGTTGAAGAAGACTCACCTCTCCTTCTCTCTCGCTCTGCGCGAGCGTACCGTCTCCTGCGCACTTCAGCTGCAACCTACGCGTGAAGGGAGAGGGAAAGGAAGCGATGCGTCGTGCGATTGTGGTGAGTGGGAATAAACAGAAAACGGGTGGGGAAACAAAAAAAAAAGAAAGAGGAAGAGGAGGTTGAAAGGCGCGCCCCCGACTTCATCGAGCAGAGTAAGAATACATCAAGCCGAGGGAGAAAGCAAAAAAGTGGTCAGGGGAAGCACGTTTGGCGCAAGGATCAACCGAACCGTGAAGATGATCCAGTCGATGTGGTGGCAAGTGGAAGAAAGGAAAAAAAAGTATGGTAGCGCGTGTGTGCGTGTGTGTAGTTGAACACGACTGCTACACAAAGCAGAAGAAGAAACAGGAAATTATGTGCTCAGCCGTGACCCCAGCGACGCATCTCCCAGTCGTGGTCTGTTACATCGGTGGCGACAGCTCGCTCACGCGCAGTCCTGTGTGCACGTGCGTACGTATCCCTCTTCTTCTTTTTTTCTCCGTGTCGGCGTTTGCGTGCCCGACGCGACATCATGTCGACCAATTGCGGAAGGCAGACATCGCCGGCGTGTGCTCAGCACTGTTCCAGTCTGCTTGTGTCTGTCTGTGTGTGTGTGTGTGTGTACATGCGTGCGTTCGCACGTGCAGCCGGCGGGTGGGTGAGGGTGAGTGAGCGCGCGGTGTGTTGTTGAACGTACTCGCCAAGATCCTTCACGCACTCTTCACGGGCCCTTCAGTTTCTCGTTGAGCTCCACCGCCTTCTCCACGATCGCCTGATACTGCTTCTCCTCCCTTTTACGGGACTCCAGCAGCTGCTGCTGTGTGCTAAGGAGGTGCTCGTAGCGGTTCTTGCTGCCGACGACCTCCTGGCCAGCAGCGGAGCCGCAGAACTGCTCCACTACCTCTGCGCGTGCCTTGGGTTCAGTTGGCAACGTCACACGGCAGACTTGAATCGATCCCCGTGCCGAAGGTGAGCGAGCCGCAGCGGTGGAGGAAGGGCGGTGAGAGAGTGAAGTCGGCGGCGGGGATTGTGGGGGTGCGGGCACGGGTGAGTCCGCAGACACGGACGGCTGCTCCGACGGCCGCGCCGAGCCAACGCCGCCCGCGCCGGCCTCAGCGGTGCCGAGCCGCAGGCCTTCGAGAAGCCGCTGGTGCTCCGCCTGTTTTTGCGCCACAAGCCGCTCTTCCTTCTCCTGTTCCGCGAGCAGTTCACGCAGCGATGGCTTACGCACGTCAGCGGAAGGCGTAGGTGCGTGGGCTGTCGAGTTGCCACTGGTGGAAAGACGCGTGGCAGAGGTGCATGCGGCAGGGCGCACGTTCGGCAGCGCGCAGTCGCCGTCGTTGGTGGTGGGTGCTCGCGAGGAGTGGGCCAGCTCCGACGCGCGGCGTTGGTTGTCGCGGCTGACGCTGAGCTGTGACTGCACGAGGCTGCCACGGCTCAGCGGCCTCGGCCCCTCTGCGCCAGTCGCCATGGAGGACGACGACAAGGACGCCTGTCGGGGCTGTGGCTTCGCGAGCTGAGGAAGCGCGCCAGGCAGGCTCGCACCGGCAGGGAGACCTCCGCGCAGGATGCTGGGGGGCTGCGCCGAGAGCGCACTTTCCCCCACGAGTGGGGTATGCACCACCTCAGCCGGCGGGCACGGCGAGTCCTTCAGCGAAACGCTGTTGTTGAGGTGCGATGACGATGCTTGTCCACCCACACTCGCGCTGCTGCCTTCCTTTGCGAGGATGCTGAAGACGGGGATCGTCGCCCCGCTGCGGGTGCGCCGAACGCTGCTGGGACGCGCCTCGCCGGTGCCCGTCGTGTCTTCCGGCAAGGAGACCGCCGTGTGACGAGCGCCACCGCCGCCGACACTGCCAGGGCGGCTCCCGCCCGTGCGCGTGGCAGGTGTCGTCGCACCGTCTGCCTGCGTTGATGCCGTCCTTGGCGCAGCCTGCGGGCCCACCGGGGAGCGCGTAGGGGCCGCGGAGACCTCGCCGTCAGGCTTCTTGAAGCTGCTGCTCCCGCTGCCTTTGCTGTGGTTATTGAGTAGGTTGCTGGCGCGGTGTCCTTGACGGAGCTTTTCCTCCTCACGTCTCTTCTTGTCAGCGAGCAGCACGCTTTTCCCGGTGAAGCTTTTGAGGATCCGGCTGCGCTCCCGGCGCTGGCGTTCGCGCTCCATCTCCACCTGCAGCTCCGGGGGGATCAAACTGGCTGGATTCAGCTCGTCGTGAAGGTTGTTCAGAGTCGGTGGCGTTCCCGCCGTGCCCTCGTGGGTCGTCGCAGCGGCACCCGCGGTATTCGTTGGTGTTGGTGCAGCATCCTTCGCCGTCGAGTCCTCTTCGACAGCGGGCTGCGACGCGGGAGGGAGGTTCTCGTCCGAGAGGGCGGCGGTGTGCGTGGCGGTGTGCGTGGCGGGGGCTGTGGCGCTAATCTCCACTCGTACATCCGGCGCCTGCAGGCGGTACTTGGCCAGAACCTGCTCAATGTCAGCGCGCAGCTGCGCCTCTGTCGCCGCGTCCAAGGCGGACGCGGGCGCGGAGACACCGTCGATGACTGCGGATGGCATGGTATCACTGGAAACACGCAGTCCACTCAATCCACGCGAGTGTACACCCCGTGTGTGCCGTGGAGTAATAACAATAAAAGAGAAGAAAAAGCGGGAGAGGGAGAGTCCTCAAGTAGTGTTAGGGCGGTGGCAGTGCCGGTCACGTGCTGGCTGAGTAGCGTGTGTTTGCGAGAGACAGTAAGAGGAGGAGGGGGGTGGGGAGCTACGAGTGGGAGCGAGAGTGAGCTGCGTCAAACTGCAACGACGGGTTCGACGAAAAGGGGGGAGAGAAATGGGAGGCGCGAGGTGCGCATCGGTACGCACAGACAGTGTTTCAGTCACGCGGATTCGTCACACCCGAAGGAGAGGCACCAAGGAGAGGAAGAGAAGCGCACACAAACAGAAGAGAAGAAAGAAGGTAGACGTGCTAGACTAAACATGTTTGGGTGTGAGCCATGTTTTCGTTGAGTTCTGAACAGTAGGCGTCTTCTCGCTTCTTCCCGCTGTGAGAGAAAGGGGGTGAGAGAAGAAAAACAAAAGCTGTCTACGCGGGGGTGCGTGCGTGCGTGCGTGCGTGCGTGTGAGTGTGTACGTGCGAGTGTACTTGTGAGAGGGAGTGAGTGGGGGGATAAGGGGGAGAGGCAAACCACCAAAAGAATGCGTTCGCCACTGTCGCCACCACCTCAAATTGCCTCGACCTCCACGTGTGAGCCTTTACTTCTTGGGGGCTTCAGCCTTCTTCTCTTCGGGCTTGGCGTCAAGGTCGCGGCAGTACGGCCCGGGGGGCTCCTTGAAGAAGAGAGACGTGCGGCCGCCCGCTGGTTCAGCCCACCTGCGGTCCGTGCGCTGGGAGCCCACCTTGAAAGGCTTGCCGGCACGGAGGTTCTCGATGACGCGCTTGAGGCGCTCGAAGGTCAGGTCCTCCACGTAGTCATAGGAAAAGTTGGGAGGATTCGCGTAGTCGCTAATCACCAGCATGGGGGCGTTGACACACGCCCCGAGGCATTCCATCTCGCCGACCGTGATGAGTCCGTCGTGCGTCGTGCCGTGCATCTCCACATTCAAGTAGGCAAGTGTCTGTGCGAGCAGCTCGTCGCCACCGCACAGCATGCACGGTGTGGTGCGGCAGAACTGCATGTGGTACTTGCCAACGGGGTGGCGGTTGAACATGGAGTAGAAGGTGACGACTTCGAAGACGTGCATGGGCGGCACCTCGCAGATCTTGGCGATCTTGTACATGGCGGTGACAGGGATGTAGCCGCCCTGCTGCTGCTGGGCAAGGTGGAGAAGGGGGATGACGGCGGAGCGGCGCTCGGCCCGGGGGAACTTGGGCAGTATTTGATGATGGATCTTCTCGTAGCTCGCCGTGGTGAAGTCCCACGGGATGCGGGTGTTGTCGCTGTCGGTGTTCCGGTGACGCATCTCACCGTGAATAAGACAGTGTGGTTGCGTCAGTGCCACCGCGGCGGTGACGGAGGCCACCTTGGGCAGGCACGAGACCGTCTGCGCGCAGAGACGCCGCATGGTAACGAGGAAAAAGAAAAGGCTAAAGAGGAAAAAGGGGGGTACTAGGATGGTATCGACGTCTGTGTGTGTGCGTCGTTCCTACGCGCTACTGCTACTACGCAACTACAATTTGGAGGGAACGAGAGAAAGAGGGGGTGACTACAAGCTAATGTTCACGTACAGAGTCGCGCGGCCGCCGCTGAGGGAAAAGGAAAGGGGAAAGAAGCGGAAGAGGAGGGAATGGAACATGTACGCAAGAAGGCTTGCTGCTTCTCTGAATCAGCAGTGAAAAAAACAAAATGGGGTAGAGGAGGGAGATAGTGCTGGCGATATCTGCGCATCACACGTGCGTCTCACTCAACCCACCGCCCATCGGTACCGGCACACAGACACACACATGTGGTGCCGTACTCACCCGCGTCATCCCCAGTGTCGGAAAGCGCCGACCCGCAGGGACCGTCATGAGGCCGCGTCGGTGGTACCAGAGCGCGCAGCCAACCGCGAACGCGGCCGCGCAGGTGGTGCACTTGCGCGCTGTCTCTGGTATGATCACCGCGCAGACATCGAATGAGGGGAAGGGAAGGGGTGCGCGTAGGCTCGACAGAGTATTCTCTGCGTGCTTGCTTTGTTTGCTTGTTTTTCTCCAGGGACACGAATACAATCTTGAACGCGTAGAGGAATAGAAACAAAAAAAAACAAAAAGGAAGAAAACCCAACTCTCTAGACGGGGGAAACAATAACAAGGGGTTTTCTTTTGTTCTTCTGGCCTTTTGTTTTTTTGTCTCTGCTTGACGTCTTCGTGCGACCGGGAAAAAAAGTGGGGAGAGTAGCCACCCGTGAATCGGCAAGGAAGCGGGTCACCCACGGACCAAGACGCGCTTTGGGGGAAGGGGGGAAACAGGACAGAGGGAGAGGGCCGTGTACACGTACACACACATACAACGGAAGTACGCCGCACGGAGACACAGAAACAGAAAAATAGGCGCAACGGAACCCAAGTACAGCAAAAAAAAAGGCGAAGAGAGCGTGGCGGGCACAGTGCGTGTGTCTATGTCTGTTCCGCGGTGTGCTCATGACTGTCGCCCTTTCGGTTCCGTTGTGCCTCGCCGCTTCATACATACGCACACAACCCGGCGTCTCACGGCTTCGAGAAGCCCCCGTACCGTATCGCAGCCGTCGTCCTTGTCGTTCGCTCTCGGTGTCCTCCCTGCTGATTGTCATATCCACGATTGAGTTCTTTCTTTCCTTCTCTTTTCTATTGTTTTCTGTTCGTGAGTTCTGGTGCTGATGTGGCTGCCGATCCCGCACGCGCAGACGCTCGCCCGTCTTCACACGGCAGAAGGCCGCCGCCGAGAAGGCAAACCAAGTTGCGCGAGAGCGAAGAAAAAAAGGAGGAAAAGGGAGGGACACAGCACCACGTCGCGGCACCAAGCCTCCAGGCACCTAGGCGTCGTACACGAACTGACCAACGTGCGCGGGACGAAGAAGATAGAACAACGCCAAAAAAAGAAGAAAAGAAGAAAAGACAACGGTGGTGATTCTCCAAAACTATCTATGGTGTAAAAAAGAAGAAAAACAAGTAGAGAGAGAAAGGTGCGAGTGTTTGCGGTGCGTGTACAAGGCCATGTACACCCCGCGAATTGAAAGGAACAACAACGGCAACAGGAATAGAGAGAGTGTGTGGAAAGTAGCGAGGGAACGTCGAGCAAGCTTACCCGCTCCGTGCTCCTGCTCTTCGCCTTCGCTCTTCCCCTCTTGCTCTCTCTCGGGTGCACTGTCCTCTTGTTGCCACTGCTGCTTTTGTTGTTGTGTGTCCTCTTTACGCGGCACGCTTCGTGCTCTTCTTCTTGGACTTCTTCTCCAACGCCTTGTGCAGGTTCGGCATCACACCACCGCGGGAGATGGTGGCGTTCACTACCTTGTTGAGCTCCTCATCGCCGCGAATGGCGAGCAGCAGATGACGGGGCTTGATGCGCTCCGTCTTCTGAGCCTTGGCCGCCGCACCCGCCAGCTCAATGACCTCAGACGTCAGGTACTCGAGGAGAGCCGCAGCGTAAATCGCGGCCGACGCACCGCACCGCTGTTTGCGGTACAGACCATCTTTCAGACGGCGGTGGATGCGGCCGACGGGGAAGTTCAGGTCGGCGCGAGCGGCGCGGGACATCTTATCGCGCTTACCGGCCTTGCCGCCGGTCTTGCCCCCGCGCTTGCCCTTGCCCTTGCCCTTGCCGCGTGCACCGCCCTTGCCACCGAGCTTGCCGCCGGACACGATGCTGGTCTGATCAGCCGTGGCGGAACCAGGGCCCATCATGGGCGGCTGGGCACCGAGGTTGTGAGTGGGGTCTTCGCCGGCGTAGGACATTCTTCTTTAGGTACCGAGTACAAACGAGGAAACCGCAAGAAAGAGAGAAACAAAGCAGTGGACAGAGGAGAAGACAAACAGTCGCGCAGTAAGCACAGACACAGACACACAAGGGAGAAAAGAGAAAAAAAAAGAGGTGGTAAGAACGGAAACACGTTGAGGTGGTCCTGTGGGGATCTACAAGGAAGAGAAGTGCTGAATGAAGAAGAATCGCATCGAGCAAAGGCGAGAGGGAGGGAGAGAGAGAGTGAAGAATGAGACAAAAAAAGAAAGACTAGATGAGTAGCGAGGGGAGACGACTGTGTGTCGTGCCACAAGCAGCGGCCCTGATCAGCCTGGCACGACTTTTCATGGTCCTGTTGTGGCTTTTGCGTGCTTTGTGTTTGCGCTGTGATGAAATGACGTTCACTCCGTTCGACGAATTATGTATGCATGTGTGTGTGTGTGTGTGTGTGTCGTTGTTGTTCGGTGGGTAGCAATCGAAGTAACGAGCAGCGCGGCTGCGGCTGGGCGGGCATACCTCAGTGGGAGCGCTGGCGGTAGCACTCGCCACACCACACAGTGATCGTCGGCGGTGGCTTGCGGGGTTGTGCACGGAGACGGCCCACGGCTGCGGGAGCACTGGAAGCCCCCTTCTCACCCTCCTCATCGCCGCTATCATCCCCGCCGCTCTCCTCGCGCGACGACGACGAAGACGATTCGTCCAGGCCAAACACCAAGCAGCTTTCGGCACCGGCCAGAAGAGCGCAGGGAAGGTGGTAGTACCTGCCGCAGACATGCCGACAACGAGAGTCAAGCTGCGGGGCCATGCACGCACGCACCGAGGCGCCGAGGTGTGAAGGACGCCCACACACCGTGCACACCACACAGGCCTGTTCCGGGCCGCCGGTGGTGCGAGGACAGGCACTGACGCCAACGTCGGGCGTCACCGCGTGGCCGGTGATCATGAGTCGAGCCAAACGTGCGCACGCGTCTCGGGCGCTCTCTTCGGGCGACGCGGGGTGCGGTGACCCTGTCCGTGTGCGGATGGACCTTGACTGCGGTGGTGTACGTGGTCGACGGCGCTTGTGGGCTTGCCGCCCCGCGAGAGAAGGTGGGATGCCCTCCGATGTCGGGCTCGGCGCCGGGGCGGCTAACGGCAAGTCCCTGTGGACCACTACCTTGCGCCCCACAAGACGATCCAGCACCTCAGACGAGGCCGTGGCTGCCGCCTGTGCGACCAGCGCCGCCTCCCGTGACGAGCACAGGTGGGACCGCGGGGTGGCGTAGTGCGCGGGCGTCAATGCGCCGCTCCACGCCAGACAGTTCTGGTGGGCCACGAAGGTCGGCGCCGCTCCGGTGGTGTGCGGCGATGGCACGTCACGCGCGCAGGTCAACGCCCAGAGCGGGCCCAAGTCGCGCGAGAGGCTCGCCTCCGTTACCGTGCTGAGCTCGTCTGGTGTGCACTCGCTGGCCTCCGCGCGCACCGTGAGCAGCGCGTACAGGAACGTGCGCATGGCGGCGCGCGAAGAGACGTCCAGGCCACAAAGAAAGCACGTGCCGCGGCACAACTGCTGGTCCAGCGCGGTGCGCGTCGCGGCGAGTGAAGATGGCGGTGTGTGAGGCGCGTCGGTGGGTGACTGGTGCGTGAGCGGTACGGTGGCAGCGGGGTCGACGCGGCTAAGGGGTGGCCGCAGAGTCAGCGTGCACGTGCCGCGTGCCTGGTGCTGCTGCGCACAGCACGGAGACCACACCACGTCGGCGGCCGGTGGAGGACCGATGGGCAACGGCGGCGGTGTGCCCGAAGGCGTCGAGCGGCTACGCGCGCGTGCCGTGCGGTCCAGCTGCGGCGTTGCCCCGGGTGCCGCAGTGACGACGGTGGCGAGCAGCCCATCGAGTTCGCTGTCGTTGTCCAATGGTAGGGTCGGTGGCGCGGCAGCGGGTGCGATGGTCGCATTGTGAGGGGTGGTCGAAGCGGCCAATGGAGAGAGGGGCTGTGTGCCGCACGTGGCAGCCAAGGCACAGGTTTCTGTGTCATTCCCCGACGCCGCGTCGGTCACGGACGGCACGTTGACGGCGTGTTCATCATCCCTGACGGGCGTGGCCTCGCCGTCGTCGGACACGTGGAGCGACGCGGGCAAGGTGTGCACCTGCGCAGGGGTCGCTGGAAGCGCCGCAGCGGCGTACTGCGCACCTCCCTTTGCCGCCGCACGCACGAGCGTTGACAGCGCGGCGAGGGTGGGCAGTGGTGTCACCAGTCGCTTCGCATTGGCGACGACGCCGTTGCACAGCGGGCACTGGGGGCGTGTCTGCAGGCTCCTCAGCGCACACTCGCGGCAAAAAGTATGGGCACACGGGAGGCACACCGGGTCCGTGTAGAGGCAGTAGCACACTGGGCACTGAAACTGCGCCTGCGCCGCAGTGAGCAGCGGCAAGGTAAACATCTATCTATGTCTGCGCACGGGTGCTTTCTTTTTTTCTGTGTCGCTGTTCAATTCCCGTTTGTGATTTGTAATGACGTGTCTTTGTATGTGTGCCTTCCCACTCACGGTCCTGAGCATGAGTTTCGAGGGACACACTGGTCTCGCACGCACAGCACAGCTGTGGCGATGTGGGAGTGTGTGCTCAGGCAACAAGATAAACGAGAAAGACAACAATGAAAAGAGTGAGATGTGGCGAGGTAGGCTGTGTGCGTGCGTGTGTGTGTGTGTGTGTGTGTGTGTGTGTGCGTGCGTGTGTACATGGCGTACAGGTTGGGTGGCGTCAGTGTCATTCCTTCACTAGCGCTGAAACGTCCAGTGGAGCCACACGGGCTCCCCGCCTCCCTACACACACTACACAGGGAGGGGAAAGGGGGCAGATTGTGTGTGAAAGCGCGAGCGGCGCGGACTCTCTCACTCTCTCCAGGGCAAGAGAACAAAAATGCTCACAAAGGAGAAATTCACCTCTGTCTGCGTCTGCACGGACGTGCCATCGGCTTGGTTTATTCGTACGTTGTTGTGGTCGTCTTCTCTTTCCCCCGCTGTTCTCACTTGGCGGAGGGGGGCTCTACCTCATTCTCTCACATACACCGAGGTGCGTGAGTGTCATGCGGCATGAAGACGGCAGGAACACGTCGGAACAAGAAAGGGGGGAACGCGGGACAAGTTGAACACTGCCCTCTAAGCCCGCTCAGGCGACGGGCCCCACTGTGAGTCGTGTGAGCCAATCAACTCTCACTCTCCTTCTGTTTCTTCTTCTTGGCGTCCTCTAGTCGTTGACGACGTTCACGGCGATTCTGCAACTTCTGGAGTGCGAGCGCCTTCTTCACGCCTGCGGCCATAGACGAGAAGCGCTGCGCGAGCAGCACACTTCCCTGTGCAGTGGACGCCTTACCGTCAGCGCTGGTGGGCAGAGTCGTGTCGGGTGCCGAGGCCGTGGACGTCACCAGCGCAGGTGTGCGGTTGGCCATGAAGCGAATCATGACGAGGTTGCTGCTCCGTACCATGGTCGTGCCAACGAAGCGAGGCCGAGCGAGGGAGTCCGGTCGCTCGCGGTATTCCTCCAGGAGGGCCTCTGTGGCCTCGTCCAGTGCCGGTGCGGGGCCTCCGTACCCGGGGAAGAACGGGTCACCCGAGGCCCTCGCGGTGTGCTCAATCCTCTCACGCATCAGCGCCCGCTCCACGTCACACGGGCGCTCGCGCCGACTCGTGGCGTCCTGCAGCGTCACGTTGTAGAAGTCGTCCAGCGCCACCAGCCGGCCAGTCAGCACGTAGCCTTGCCTCGTCTCCACCTCCACCTCCACCGGCGACGACGACGGTGGCAGATGCCCGGTTGTGGCCCCACCCGCACTGGCATCCGGCATGCCCGTTGCCGGGTGGATGACAGAAACAATGGCCGCGACGGGGGCGGGGACTTTTTCGCCGTCGGCGTTCACGTTGGGCAGCACAATGCGGCGCGCAGGGGCCGACGCTGGCTTCTTCGGCTTCGGTGCTGCCTTCTTCGCCTCCGCGTCGGCTGTCGGCGCTCGACGGGTTTTGGCCCTCGGCGGCATTCCCCACGTGCACGAGGAGGGGGGAGAGAGAGAAGGAGAAAGAGAAGGGGGGGTTGGTTGGTCGGTGTCGCCCCCCGTCGTTCTTGGTAGCCACCAGGCCGTGTGGAAATTACAGTGAGAGAGGGGGAGGGAGAAGGGTGGCAGAGAACGAAGGGAGGGAAAACGGGTTGCTTTCAGTAGTGATCGAGGTGTGCGTGTGGAGGGGAGGAACAGCGGGTTGGCGAGCGTAGCACCGCTCCCAAAAAGAGAGCGTCGTTCGGATAAGCGGTGACAAACCGACGTGTCAGCACGGGGCCAACCGACGGGTGCCTCTCTATCCCATCCCGTTGATGAAGTTCACTAACCTCGCAGCGACGATGCGCAAAGGCGTGCGGTGCTTGTTCTCACCGCTTTCCGTTGACGGCTTCGTGTTTACCGCTTGAGACCAAGTGTGACTGTGCGACCGGGTGCGTCGGGTCAGGCACGCGAAAAAGAAAAGGAAAAGGAAAAGGAAAAGCCTGTGTGTGCGTGTGTACACGGAGGAGTGTCGGGACACTCGCCGGGAGTTAGAGCTCGATGTCCTCCGCTTCAACGTAGACATGTGCGTGCCTGTCCAGATAGCAGTCTAGGACGGGATCGTACATGTACCGATCAGAGGTACTCACCCGTGCCGCTGCCGCTGAGGTAGTTCCCGCAGTGGCCAACGACGACGACGACCGACCTCTGCGCATGTGCGGTGGCGAAAGCAGAATCTCGGGGGCTGCATTGGTCGCAGAGAGTCGCGGAACAGCGCTGTTCGCACGTGCCACGTGAGCTTGAATGGTGGACTGAGATGGGCGGACCTGCACCGGCCCTGCGCTGGCCAGGCGGTGGTATTGCGCAAGATGAGGCAGTGAGTAGTGACGGTGCAACGGCAGCTGTGGGTGCGACGTTGGGGCGGTACTCGTGATGGTCGGCCGCGTCGCCACCGCGGGAACCTCATCGGTCGGACGACGTGCCTCCTGCGCCGCCGTCGACGAGTCCGTGGGTGTCTGTAGCACGACGGTGGGGGCTGCGCTCTCGCACGTGGACCCGTTCGCGTGGGCAGAGGGGGCAGATGGCGCGAGTGACGACGTGCAGGACGAGTACACGCCCGCGTAGCGTGTGGCCTGTGGTGATGTTGCACCGTGCGCGGGCAGAACGCTGGCCGGTGCTAGGCACGTGAATGGCGATGACAGCGGTGTGGGTGACGACGCCGCCGCATCGGCCGTGGCCACTGCCGCTCGTTGGGTCGGTTCCTCTTCCGTGTTCGCCGCTGCGTCGAGGGGGTGTGAGCGGCGCACGGCAGTGGTGACTGTTCGTGTGGCACTGCTCGCGTGTGCGGAGTTGATTCGTTCCGCCTGTGGCTGCGTGGCTGCTGGTGGGTCAGTCGCAGTGCTGGTCGCGGCGGGGATGGTCGGCGCACCTGTGAGGGGGCGCGAGGAACCGGGACGGGGGTGGCTACCCATCGGGGTGCTGGACATACGTGATCGCCGCAGCAACGGCCACTGCAGCGGCGTCCCGCGCTTCTCGGTGGTGGGCACCGCTGCCGGTGAGCCCTCGTGCGCTTGTGCGGACGGTGAAGAGAGGCTCGCGTTGACGTGCGAGGCGCCGTCGCCGACGTCACCCTCCTCATCGCTCCACCAGCGCGCCATCGGTTCGTTGCCGAGGCGCACAGCGTCGCGGCTGGCCAAGACCTCGGCGCGCCGCGTCGCCTCCGCGCGCTGGTACGCCACGCTGGGACTCAGCGCTGCGTCGAGGGCGGCGTCGGGTGCTGGCTCGTCTGTGCGGCCGAACGGTTGAGGCGTTGGCGGGACGACGATTGGACCGCCGCTGGCGTACAACGAAAAACGCGGAGGCGGAGGCGGCGCGGTGTCCTCGTCCTCGTCAGTGACCGCCTCCACGTGGGAGTGGGAACTGTTGTGTAGCGCAGCCAGGGCGGCCGAGGCCGCTGCTGCTGCGCCAGCGGACGGTCGGTGGCACACCGGCAACGCCTCCGATGGCGCCGCGCGGCCAGACTGGGGTGCAGTCAGGAGCACCGACAAGGACGACGCGGTGTCAGTGTGGTGCGTGGGCAGACGATGGGCGGCCTCGCTACCTCCGCGGAACGAGGTGGAGGTCCACTCGGATTCGTCTTCGGCATCACCGACTCGCGAGGATGCCCAAGGGTGCGTGGTGGACTGTCCTGAGCCGAGCACAAGGGAAGTCGACTGAAACGTCCATGACGTGCGCGCGGCGGAGGGCGTGGTGGAGAGCGTGGCTGGGTCGTGCGCGCCACGCGGCTCGCCCAGCCCCGGGCCCTTGCGCGAGCAAACGCTCGAGGACCGCTCTGCCGCCGTGTGGCTCTCACGTGCATCCTCTGAGCACGGCGGCGACGTCGCACTGGTCGCACTCACTTCGCTCTCCGAGGAGATGTTCAGGTGCTGCCGCAGCTTGGCAAAGACGCTGCGGTGGCTGGGGAGGACGGTGGTGTGCGGTGGTGGGGGCACCAGCGGTGCCGCGCGAGGGACGGCGGCAGCCCGTGCGGCAGCCTGGTCATGGCGGGCGGCGCGTGTTGCAGTCGTGGCGGCATCGGCGGAAGTCTTCCCCGAAGAGGTCTCCAGTGAGGCCACCCAGGCCTCGGCCGACTCGTACTGTGCCGAGTTGAATACGAGCCGATCCGCCTTCTTTGACTCTGTGTGGTGTGCCGCGGCGGCGACGTCGTGACGGCGGCCGGTGGTGGCCGTCAGGTGTGCCGAAGGATCGTCGTGGCGCGCTGAGCCAGGTACCGCCAGAGGCCCGTCATCACCATCACGTGAGTTGCGTCGGCTGTGGCGGTGGTGGTAGCGACGACTGCGGTGAGAGTGACGGCTGCTTGTCGTGCCAGGTCGTGAGCCGCTGGGCTCGCCCACGGCCGCTGACGGCACCACGGCAGCAGCGCGGAGTGGGTGTTCGGTGCTGCTCCAGAAGTCAAGGACACGCCGTGTGAGGAGGTCGTCCGCGCCGTCGGCCGCCTCCGTGTGCGCGTCACCCGGGGTGGCCACCTGCACCGAGGTCGCGGCGGCGGTACTGAGTTCGGGAGTCGCTCGGTCAGGCGTGCGCGAGGTCGTGCCGCGCTGCGTGCTGCCTGTCATGCCCTGGCTTGTGGCAGACCGTGGCTGCGAAGGGGAGATGTCCCACCGCTCGCCGGAGTCGGCTTCAGGCCCGTGCTCAGTCTTCTTCGTCGTCAAGGGCGGCGGCGCACGCGCAGAGGAGGAGGACAATGGGCGGGTGAACGGTGTTCTGCGCACGTTCGCGTCAGTAGGTTTGTCCGTCGCCCCGTCCGTCGTCGCTGGGGTGAGTGAGGTGAGTGTTGGCGTCGGCGTGTCGCCGTGATAGAGCACACGTTGCCGCGTTGGTCGGCCAGCCGTCGCCGGCACTGCCTCCAAGAAAACGGGCGAGTCGGGCTCGTCGTCGGGCTTGCTATCGTCGCCGTCGTCGTCGTCATCCGCGTTGGCGATCGAGAACAAGTTGGACGGTCGGGCAAAGAAAGTGGCGGAGCTGTGAGGCGGTCTCCCCGTCTGATCCTTCAGGGCGGAGAGTGGGATGTAGTGGTGAGACGGGTTCAAGTTACACTCGGCGCGGAGGGGGGTCGTACGGCCACGTGCGTTGCGTGCCGCCGCCGAGGTGGCAGAGGCGTCGTTCGACCAGGCACTGCGGCTGCCCATGTGATCCAGTGCACACCACGCATCGTCTGTCTGCACCGCCTTGTCCTCGCTGGGAGAGGCGGAGGGAGCACGTGGTGGGGAGAGAGGCGGCGGCGAGACTCCTTGTCGACGCCCAGCGGCGGTGCCTGTGGGGAAAGGGCTCGTGCGGCGTGAGGCCTGCGCGCGACTACCGCTGCGTAGAACCGTCTGGATGCGTTGGACGCGTTCGCGCATCACGGCGACCATGTCCACCGCCTGAGACGGAGACGGTGGTGGTGAGGAGGCAGGAGGTGAAGTGAGCTCGCCATGGGCACGCGGGGTTGGAACCAGCACAGAGGCTTCCAGCGCGTGGACGGCTGTGGAGGCATCTATCGGAGCCGAGGCACGGTGGCGCGGTGGGCGTGGTTCGCCATCACCACTACCACCGTCTAACGCCTTCGCATGGCGCACGAGAAACTGCTCCTGGCTTCCCTCCTCGTCGAAGTCTGACCTCTGCTCGGGGGTAGCGGGTGGCGGCGAGGGGGCAGAGAGGGTTTCATAGACATCATCCACGGTCCCGCTACGGTCGGCGGAAGTTGCTCCACTTACCACGCGGTCTGCATCCCTCTCCTCCACCTCTAGCAGCGCTCGAAGCTGTGCGAACGCGGTGGGGGGCATCGGCAGTGTGTGCTCTCTGCCTGGCTGTGCAGGTGGCGACGTGGACGGTGCTGGCGGGAGCGGCGGTGGCGGTGGTGGTGCCGTATCGTCCACGGCGCGACCCCTCTCCCCACTGAGGCCTTCGCCGTCCGCCCCCTCCCCAGACACACCCGCGGAGACCCTCCTCACCTCGTCCGCTGAAGCATCGCCAGCGGTCAGGGCAGACTCGTAGCCCGTGCGGACCAGCAGCACAGACATCGTCTCCGTCCCCTCGTGTGTGTCCTTCGTACTACCTGAAAGGGTGGTGCGGGCGAGGGACATTCGCAATGCGTCAGGGAGCACCACGGTGTCGAGGTGGGTTGTGTGTGCCTTCTCATTGACCGAGAGGTGGTAGACAGCGGACTCCGCACGCGGTGGCCGGGTTGTCGGCATGGCAGGCATCGCCACGACGCGGCGGATGAAGACGCCACACGACTCGTGGGGGCCGCAGGTCACACGCAGGCGACGCCATGCACGCGGGGACGCACGCGAGGCAGGTGCCGATGGCTCGCTGGTGGTGCTGGGTGGAAAGAGCGACCTCTGCAGACTCTCAAGGTCCAGGCACACAAGGGTCCACCGCCCCACACGCAGGCTTTGCAACGGTACGCGCACTAGGACGCCGCCTGCCGACGGGCCGGATCGGCCACCTTGGGCGGACGTCACACTAACCCCCGTCACCGTGTTCGACAGCACAAGCCGACTGCTATCGCTGAACAGGCACTCGATCGTGAGCGCCGAGGAGGCGCCCGGAGAAGCTTGCTGGCGAAGTGAAGCACTCTCCGGTGGATCGGGTGAAAGACACAGCTGGATTCCCAGCACGCGGGGGGCAGTGCCCATCGACGTCGATTCGTGATCAGCCGCTGCTTGGTTTGTGTGGCGCGCCGAAGCCGAAAGTGACGTCGTCGACCCCGCGCCACCGTTGAAGCTGGTTCGACGACCTGACAGAGGGAAACGAGCGCTTCCCTCCACTGTGGTGCGTGCTTGGCTGCCGCGGGGAGGTGCCAGAGGGGGCGAGGACGCCGGCGAGCCTGCCTGCGCGGCGCCGGACGTGGCGTGCGTGCACAGATCCACTGTGGCACCGGGTGGGATGTAAAGAAGTTGTGAGCGCGCCTCTTTCACGTACAGGCACCGCACGTGCGTCTCGCGGTCAATCATGTGTGGGGACAAGGTCAGCGCGCTGGGGAGTGTAACGGCGGAGACACCGCTTTTGCTGGTGCCGGTGCGTGTCGCCTGACGGGGTGCAGTGCCACCTGCGAGGCTCATCGAGAGCGTAGCCAGTGGCTTTGGCCCCTGCGGCGTGTAAAGGATGTACGCCACGCGGGAATTGTGGTCGCTCGTGCTTGCCGTAAGTGGTGCGTCCACGGCACCGCCGGGTTTCGGAGACGCTACCTCGCGTGGGGACGTGCTCAGGGTGCGATACTCCGGAAGTGAGGTGGTGGTGGCGTGTACCCGCCGCACCTTCCGCTGCGTCGCGGTGGTGGTGGTGGTGGCGGTGACATCAATGCGACGCGCAGCCAACTGATTAGAAGAGCCACCTCGGCTGCCAACGCCACGACCTGAAATCACCAACTCCGCCGATGACGAGGAGTGATGGCGTGCTGAAGCATGTGGCGTATGGCGTGCGTGTAGAGGCTTCTCAGAGTAAAAGTACGCGTTTGCGACACTCATTGAAAGAGGGGGACGTGGAATCTATTGAAAAGAAGGAAAAAGGGAGCGGTGGACAAGGTGAAAAACACGTAGCAAAAACCGTGCAGTGCTCTGAGCGACAAAAAATGGAAAACAACGGTCAGTCACGCAAGAGCCCAGGTGCCAGGGGAAAAGGGTTCTTGAAGGCGTCAACTCAGGCGTGTGAAAAAAAAAACCGAAACAGGACAAGACAGAATCTAATGGGCGGAGGGGTCCTTGTCCCGTCTATGTGTATTTGTGTGTGTGTGTGTGTGTGTGTGGATGAGAGTTCACTGCACGCCAGAGGTTGCTGTTGCTGGCGTACCGACTTGCCTGTGCGTAGAGTGTACTTCACGACCACGAGGGCTGCCGTTTGCACAGCCACACGAGTGGAGTTAGTGAGAAGGCAGCTAGAAACAGTGGCCCGCACGTTGGCTATGCTGTTGAGAGGGGAGGCCACAAAAGGATATTGGGTCACCGCTGCAGCACACTAAAGACGGGAGAAAAAAAAACACTGGGAGAGAAGACAAGAAAGAGGGAGTGTGTGGGGGTAAGGTTCAAGCAGGCGCACAAGAGGCATGTGGTCTTGCCGATCGGCCACACCTCTCGCGAGGATTGGAGGTGGGAACGCGATGCTCGCTTCGGTTTGCGTGTGTGGCAAGTCTCAAGTAGCAAAAAGAGGGCGGTAGAAGGAGAAGAGAGAGAGAGTCATTCCCCAACAGGGACATCCTTTCTCCCTCTCTCTCTGTCGCTCGTTTCCATGTCGTTGGCAGTGTCGTCGACCCTGTTGTTGTCGTTGTGGGGGTGGTTGAAGTCGCAAGCAAAAATCTCCAGTAGCGATGGTAAGAAAGAAAAGAGTGACGCAGAAATGAGCCAGAGAAAAAAAAACAGTGGAACGAGTGTTAACAACATACCGCCGTCGAGAGAGGGAGAGTGAAAAGAAAAAAAAAAGCAACCAGTCCCCAAGGGAAAGCGTTGCAGGCACAGAAGAGCAAACGAGCCAAAAAAAAAAAAATGGTCGCAGTTCCTCATTTTCACGAAGAATCCCTCTCAGAGATTTGGTCACCGTTTTTTCTACTTTTCCATTGTTTCACCAGAGTAAACAAAAAACAAGGCGCTGAGGCCATCACAGACAGTGAGGCTGTTTACTGAGTAATCCTTCATTGCCCCCATATCAGCAAGAATGGGAAGGGCAAAGAAAACAGAAAAAAAGAAGACAGGACGCCCGCTCGGCAAACAAATGAAAAGAGCACAAGCGAGCGGCAAGTCCACGCAAGGGCGTCCAGGGGTACGGACGTACACGTAGGAGGGTCGCACGAAAGGAACGGAGTCACCCACGCGCACGCCAACGGGAACAAGCCACATGTCCGCGGCTGTGCTTACTCTTGTTGTTATTCTTCCTTTCGCCTTCTCGGCGTCCCTCACACGCATACAAGCACAGTCGCTCACGTGTACGGTGTCACTGACCAGAACACCAGTGATGGACAGTACGGACCTTGGAAATGTCTGCAAGCTATAAATAACAAATAAACCGAAAAGAGCAAAATCACTGTATGCGTGCCAGCGCGACGCAGAATAATAAAAAAAGATGACTCTTGCGCAAGGTCGCTCGTGAGCGGCACGTATCCTTGTCCTTGCGGGGGATGGCCCGTTGGAGGGTCAAGAAAGAAAAAAAACAACGCACCATCATGCGTCTCACGGATTAAACGGAATTGAAAAGAGAAAAAAAAAAAGGAATACGCGCCTCTTTGTGTCAGTGGCCTGACCTTCTCCTTCGACAGCAGCAGCGGTAGACAGAGAAGGAGAGCTGCCTCGGCGTTCGGGGGGATAGTGTGCAACACAGCCACCAGGATCGCAGAGATCACAGCTCCCCTTTCCCTTCCCTCCCTGACTCTTCTTACTCTTGTGGCTTGTTCGAGTGTGGGTGTGGGCGAGCACTGACGCTTTCTTGCGTGCCTAGACCGCTGGTTGGTGGTATTATTTCCTTGCCTGTGGCGGCGGTGGTCGTATCTAGATGAAGAGGAGAGAGTGAAACAAAAAGGCAGGAACAAGGGCACCGTTGTTCGTGTGTTTGTTTTGGAGAGGTTACAATGATTTACGAGCGTGTGACCGCCAAGGGAAACGCGCGGCCGCGACCCTTTCTTCAGGCACTTAGACGTACATAGTAGAGCGTAAACGAGAGAACAAAAAAAAAGTGAACGAAGGCAGGCAAGGCGATTTGGCCGCTCTTGTGGTACTGGCACACGCCGTGGTGTGTCCCTCTTACTCTATATCATGCTGCAGATACTGCTTGCTCTACCCACTACCCGACACCGCGGATGGCTGAAGATTAAACCGCGCGGCAGCCTCGCACATGAACGTGTTGGCCGACTCCATAATGAGCGGGTTAATCATCACTGTCTGCTCCTCGCGCCTCAGCTCGTTCATTGCCTTGTATGCATAATTCCAAAAGTGGAACAACGTGCTGAGATCGCTTTCGACGGAGCTCATCTCTGGGAACGCGCGCGCCACGGCGTCGTAGGAGCCGATGTTGTTCGTCAGGATGTACTGCATCACCACGCCCGCACCAAACTCCAGTGGGTAGCGGAACGGTAAAAGCTCCGTCACGGCATTGATGTCTTCGAGCGGCACAGAGGAGCGTCCACTGAACATGATACCGGTGGTGACTGCCTGCACGAGGGTCTTGATGGACAGTTGGTAGCGGCGCGAGATGGCACCGAACGCAGCCATCTCCACATCCACCGGCCCAGACCACGGCTTCTCGATGTTCAGTGGGATGATTGACACTGTGCGGCAGGCGAAGCGGATGCTGTCGACGGTGACCTTGGGGAACTGAGTCATGTGGATAGGGTTGTCGTGAAGCGCGCCGGTACGCAGGAGCTCAATGAAGAGCAGACCGTACTCGCTGAGGGTGTCAGTGGCAAAGCAAGCAAGCGCACGGCTGAGGTCCGTCTCCATGTTCAGGGTCGGGTCGGCGTTGATTGAGCTGTGTTCGTAGTAGCCCAGTAAGTCCAATGTCTGGAGCAGCGCCGCCGCGCTTGTCTCCCTCACAGTGCGATACAGTCCTTTCGGATCTTCGGAAGCAGGAAGAGACCTCGTCGCGTACGGCAAGACATCGTAGAAGTACACCTGGTCCGCCCCCGAGGCGTTGATCTCGGGTTTGTCCTGCAGCGGCCAGTCATCCAGGATCAACTCGCGAGCGGTCTTGAGTCTGGTCAGCTTCGCCAACGGGCTCGAGTCGTTGCCGTATTCGCGGTACCACTCGGTAGGCGCGAGGCTGTTTTGCACGCACTGCGAGATTTGGTTAGCGCTGTGGACGCGAAGAGTCAAGATACGCGTGATGGCGTCCCTCAGCTCAGGTGAGTCGAGGGGGGAGACGCGGTCGACGAGCATGTGCTGACCCATCGAGGACCAGAGCGACGGGAGCATATGGCCGACATGGAGGAAATAGTACAGGGCTAGAGGGAGCACGTCGCCATACGATTCACTCGGCGTGAGGCATGTGTGCCGCTTTGAGCCGCACACCCTGTAGAGTGGCGCGCACTCTCCAGTCGCCACCGACATCACGGGCGTGTCCAGCACAGCGAGGTTTGCCTGGACTCGGGCACGGTACTCAGGTTTGGATTGTTGCTTGGCGAACGCATCGCCACTGTCGCCGTACGAAAAACGCTCCAACACATTCTCGAACGGTTGGGAGAGAAATGGCAGGCGGTACGGATGTCGGATGGTATCCAGCATGACCCACTCTGCAAACGAAAATTCGTTGTACTTCTTGAGGCCCTTTGGCAGTCGGCGGTTGATTGCGTTGATCACGTCCTGCTTCACCACGACGTCCATCACGCCGTGCTCCACGTCAAGGCGCGTGATGACACGTTCCACACACGGGAAGGCCAGCAGCTCCAACGAGCCCCAGACATCTGAGATCACAGTCGCGGTTGGTGCAAGGAACGCGGCTAGCTGGCCCCACCCAACGTACGGTGCGATGAAGACGTCCGGGTGTGTGCGCCGCAGACAGGTGATGATGAACATCAGCACGTCCTCGTCCCAGGCGCCAACTCGCTTAGCGACCTCCTCCCTCAGCGCAGAAGATACATTTGCGGCACGTGCGTGAATGTCGACGCCATCCAATGCCAGAATTCGCTCCGGCAGCGGTGGAAATGTGCTGTTGCCAGCTTGCAAGTTCAGCTTTGGGTTCAGGCTAGCGCCGTCGAAGACGAAAACCGGCTTGAACGCGACTGGCTTCCCAGCTCGGTAGTGCTCGGGATCAGCAAACATTTGTTCCAGACCGTTCATCTCCATCTCAAGCTTTTCGAACTCGCTGTAGACAGCCAGCGGGGTCGTGACCGTGATGGGGGCAAGCGGCTCGCTCTCTTTCGTGGCCTCCGTGATGCGGTCAATGATTAGTTGACCGTCAATTCCAAGTGCTACCAGTTCCGTTGTCCCCCCATTAACGGCGACTTCGATGGTGTGCAACTCAGTCAACGGAACGTTCTTCCGCTTTAGTTTTTCCTCACGAATAAGGAAAGTCAGTCCGCTCTCAGTGCGCCGGTCCTCCTCGAGAGCCGCGGCGATCTCAAGTGCGGAAGCGCTGCGTGGTTGAGGCACGCTTGCACTACTTGCGGATTTAGGTGCTGGTACTGCCACCCCGCCATTGGATTGCGCAACGCGGCGTTTCTCGCCGTAGTGGTTGCCAGCGGAGCCATCCGCGCCAGGCGACTGAGATGATCCTTTGCGATTGTGCATTGAAGCCACGCTAAGAAAACCTGTGCACGGGTGTCTAGAGGTGAAAAAAAAAAACAGTCTTCAGTTTTAAGGTACAAGTTAAGTTATGCTCTTAGTGATTGATTAAAACGACACCTTCCGGAAGGCAATGCACAACTTCGCTGATTCGTTGTTGCTGGAACTGTCTTTTGGACAGCTGGTGATTTCAGTGATCCTTGATGTGTAAAGCGTGCCCAAGAAAGAAAAAAAAAAGGTGTGCTCCTTTCGTGACGAAGACTCACTAAGCGCCAAATCTCTACGACTTGCTATTTTCGCCTCGTTCACAACGACGTCTTTCCGTTGCTGGTTTTATGATATTGGGCGAGTGAACAGGTGTCTTTTCTGCGTAGGACCACCAGACGCGGAGGATAGCACGCCTCTTGAGAAAAAAAGCAGAGATGTGTGCGACAGATCAGCTTCAACTGTTCAAACGGCGACGAATGAGTACCGTCAGCAAAAAAAAAAACAGGAAGATCACAGTCGGCGAGGAAAAGAAGTGTGACTATTGTCCTTCAGCAGATTGGGTAACTTTGGCTTGGTTTCTGTCAACCGCAAAAACTGCGCAACGAAATAGCGGGGGTTGCTAATTCCTTGTCGACAAGTCGGCAATCGAGCAGATAAGTGTGGCTGAAGTGAGTGGGCTTCCTTATGTAGGATAAATGAGAGGGAAAACAGGTGAGGGAGGTAGATGGAGTAAGTTGGAACGATTGTGCACAGCTGACTGTACTAAGAGAGAGAAAGCAGGTGTCGGAGAGTAACAGGAAAGGAAAGCGTGTTTGTGACCGTTCCCTGTTTCTTCTGCAGGCAGTGAGTGTCATCGTGACCCGTAACAGTTTTTTTCCTATTTCCTCGCAAGGGGTTTTGGCATTCGTTTCTGAAATCAGAGGTGGAAGCGGCAGGTGCAGAAAAAAAAAGCAGAAGGAAAGCAGGAACCGGTTTGCATACCACGGCGGGGAGTGTGGTGCCGCTTGCGTGGGTGGTAACAACGAGCAAAGGTAGAAAATCGGCGTGAGCACAAAGGTAGTGCTTCGAAGTGGCAACCCGCCTGGGTGTACGTCAACAGCTCATTCGTTGCCGTGTGGGCCGCAGTCGTGCAGTTGCTCACGGATGAGGGTGTGACTCCGGCGCTTGGCAAAATCATGCATATTTTGGCCACAGCAGCTGTCGTCAGTCACGTGATCCTCGCCACCATTTGTTTGGCTCAGAGAACGCTCACTGATGGGACGCTCACCAGAGTCAGTCAGATCAGCGCTGTGGTAGCGTTTGTGGCCAGTGGTGCAAATGACTCCCATTGCGACGGGCTCGCAGACAGCTTCTGCCATCGGGAGGGGAATCAAATGGAGATGCATGACTTGCTCAATTTGAACTGAGAAAGACCCCACAGTCAATTCTGTTCCAGCTGCGTACCAGTCAGCGCCGCAATGTGCGCGTTCCATTTTTTGGTACACAGAGTTCGGTCGCAAGCCGGTGCCTTTTAAGCACATAACGCACCTGCCGACTGCCGGGTCGAAGAGAACCGTTGAATTGAAGCCAACTGTCAATTTGCCCTCGACCCACTTCCGTTGTTTTTTGGTGCCAGTTGGATTGCAGAAAAGCACGTCAAAACGAGAGCAGCCCGTCGGGGGAGAATCCAATTGTACTGGCATGATAGGTTCTCCACTTTGTAATACAGCGGATGGCACTGGGGTTCGTTTTTTTATCACGCACAGGATGTTGTGTGCTTATTTTTTCTGTGACAAGAGTCACGGTTGCGAGGGAAAAGCGATTCGTTGAGTGTGTACGCGTGTTCAGGCAAATGTGCGGCTGGACTGTTCGGTGCCTAGCAATCACGTGGTACTTACAAAAATGGAAAAGTTGCGTTCATGAGCTGAGTGTCCTCTACCAGCACGGAAAGACAAAAGGTAGTGAGATACGGTAGCAGGGAGACAAGTGCGTGTTGAGAGGGTGAAGTGAGGGATGCAATAATGTGTGAGCTTATTGGCAAACAACAGTTTCCACCGTTTCGCGCACGGAAGCTGCACACTGAGCTCATCAACGAGACGCAGGGTGCTGATGCAGGTGCGTGACACGGGGAGTCCTTATTTGTCGTGCGCACCCCAGTTTGTCCCAGTCGGTGAAGACAGTTGAACACTATTGTTGCTTCTCCTTGCCATAATAAAGAGACCATCACTTCACTAAACTGCATTCTGTCGAAGAACTACACACCAACGGTGGTACAAGCAAAGGCTAATACAAGCATGTCATTTCCGGTGCACGGGAAAAAAAGCAAAGTGAGGACAGAGCGTGCGTGGGGCACAAGGAGGCAGTAACGGCTGACGCAAAATAGCCAAAGTCAACAGTAGAAAGAAAAAAAGCAGTAGGAGAAGAGAGTGAAAAATCAAAAACTCGTAGGGTTGAGCGCCGTTTGGTGTGTATACTATTTTTCACTTCGGTGAGGTGGTGGTAGGCTCAGGATCTGGCTTGCATTTGGGACAGTTAATAACAGTGATGCCAAGATCAAGTGTGACAACATCTTCTTTCGGGTCGAAAAGGACGGTAAGGCTCAATTTGTTGTCGGTGAGCAATTTTCCGAGGCAATCGTTGGGGTCTTTCGCACCCACAACTTCTGCGGTGTGAGTTTTAGGATCATAAATGTACTTCTCATTCTTGCACTCAGCCTCTCCGGCTGCACCACTGAGTTTGATGTCGAAAACATCGGAGCCCCAAGTGGTGTTAAACCGGCCGACAATCAGGCCGTAGGCGTACGAGCCACAGTACGCGCCATCTGGAAGGCGATCAGTGTTGATGGCTGCGTTGGACGCGACAGCCAACATAAGTGTGATGCACACGATGACAAAAAGCGACTTGAGACAGCTCATCTTTTGGGCCACACTGAGAAATAAAAAAGAATGTGGAGGCTTGTGCGAAAAAGAGGCAAATTGCAGATATGTAATGGATGAAATAAGCTCGTGAGAACAAGGAGACGTAATTCAACCCGTCACAGCAAGTGCAAAACGAAATTATTTTTAAAAAGCACGAACAGGTAGTCAACAAGAGCGAGAGCAGTGCGGCAACGACAGGGAGTAGGAGAGAAAGGAGGGAGATCAACGGTGGCATACTCAACTTTCAGTTTGACCAAAGTACGGTCATTATTCTCACGGTCGGTGCGCAAGCGGAAAAAAAAAAAGATCACCACAAGTGAGAGCCACACACGTTGGGTTTGCTGACGCCGACGTCGGAGAGACGAATGGGCAGACGTTACTCCCTCGGTGTTGAACAGTAAAAATGACGCGTGGTGCGGCATTCGGGCGTCATATTTTGTGTGCTTGGTTCAGCTTTTCAAATCTCAGAATCAATGGACAAAAAAGGATAAGGGGTAGAAAGCGATATAAAAAAGTGAGTGAAAGCCGTTTCGCCGAGTGAAGAACGAAAGACGAGCACAGCAAAAGAAAAAACTAACGATGATTGAACAGGTACAAGTGAAAAAAGAAAAAGCAAATCAGAGTGATGCAGAAACACTGTGCACACACACGCTGCCGACACAACATTCGCTTCACTAGTGCCGCTGTAGTCAGATCTTCGTCAGCTCATAACTGGCGAAAACGTTGCAAACAACGGTCTGCAGTATTCAGAGCATCCGTACTGATACGCGTTTGTATGCATGTTCTTGTTTTTTTTTCCACAGTGATTCTCTACTATTTCGTCTGATGCATCGCGACAGCACCCACTGTGCCAACAGCACCTACGGTGAGAGCGACTATAGACGCAATACTGGCCGCACGAGATCTACCTGCCTTTTTTTGGTCATCAGGTGAGGAACCTTCAGGCGACTCAAGTCCGCGTGATACGACTTCGTCCGATGGTGCAGCCTGGTCCGGCGACGCGGCCTCCTCAGGTTGTGTTGTGGCACTCGTTGATTCTTTCTTCTTGGTCGGTGTTGTTTTTCCGGAGTTTCCACCGCGGCCTTGCACGATGATGTGCTCCGCAGCTGTCAGCAAATTTTTCATGCGATCCAGATCAATGCGAAGACGTTGAGCCTCGGTTTCTGCTGCTGACCTCTGCCTCTCCGACTCTGCCAGCTGCTCGCGCAATGTCGAGGCGACGGCTTCCGAGGCCCGGCGACTCCGCCGTTCCTTTTGCAACGACTCGTCGCCGGTGGTTGCGTCGGAAACGCCTGTTTTGGCAAGCGCTTCCAAGTCAGCGGTGAGTTGGTCACGTTGCTGCTTAAGTGAGGCGTTCTCTCGCTTCAGCTGAGCCACATCGTCGTTGCCCTGTGGCTGTACAGGTGTTCTGCTGTTAGCCGCCGCAATTTCAACCTCTTCAGTTAACTCCGTGCGCGTTCTGACAGCGTTTAGCTTGGTGTCGATAGCTTTTTGCCTCCATATCTGCAGCTGAGTCTCCGCCTCTTCGCGCAGACTACGCTCCTCCGCCAGCTGGCGCTGCAGAGTCTTGATCTGCTCTTCCTCGGACATTTTCTTGTGTGCGTGTGTTTCTGCAGGCGTTCAACAGCCACTGTGTGCTGCGTCTGTGCGTTTGCAAGTTGTGTAGCTATTGTATCTAGGCGTTCGTTCAGTTGTTGGGGTTGGGGTGCGGGTGCGCTTGGGTTGTGGGCAGGGGTCGGCGGGCCGGCGGGGCGGGGGCAGGCTGCGCGGCCGGGGAGGGGGGGGCGGGGGCCTGGCCCTGCCGCGAAGCCAAAGGCCAACATGGGGGAAAGGGAAAAGGGGGGAGGAGGGTGCGAATTTTTTTTCCAGCGCCGACGCGCGGCGGCTCTTGATCAGCAGAGGCAGAGGGGAAAAAAAGAGAAAACGCCAGCGCGGCCACGCCGCCCGCGCGTACCTATACTTGAGTTTTTTCAGCGGCGTTAGCGCTATCCATCGGGAGAGAAAGTTAAGGGCTATTATCCGAGAGGCCGAGCGCGACACAGAGAAAAAGAACAAAGAGACCCACCACGTCTACCCCTCCGGCTCGAGCTGAGCGTCAAGACCGCCCTCCACGTTTTGGTAGCTATTACTCTTGTGCTTCGGGGTGAAACGGAACTTGTCCTCCACCGGACGGTCCAGCACAATCTCGCTGAGCCGAATCCAGTCAGCGACGCTGTCGCTGCTCATGAGGGTCTCCAGCTCATCACGGCCGCGGTAACACGGCGGACGGTCATTCATGCGCTGCGGAAGCACCTCGAGCAGCCCGACCGGGACGTATCGATGGAGGAAGGACAGCCACTCGCACAGAAAGCGCCGTGTCGTCATGACGCCGCGCTCGTCGGCACCCCAATGCGCCAGCCCACAGCGCGCAAACTCCTTCAGGATGTCCAGCCGTTCGGTGCTGCTGATGTCTTTTGCCTGCCCTGTCTTGATCTCTTCGAAAACCCACGGCTTGACGAGTGCGCCGCGGCCAATCATGAAAGAAGAAACGTGAGGGCACCGCTGGCGCAGCTGCTCAACGTCCTCATGCGCGAAGATGTCGCCGTTGCCAACGACAGGAAGCGACGTCAGCAGTGACGGCGGCGAGGCGGAGAGATTCTTGTCTTCCAAGAGTGCGGCGCACTGTTCCACGTAATCCCAGTTGGCGAGTTTCGTGTACCGCTGTTTGCGCGACCGTCCGTGAATAGTCACGGCGGATGCCCCCCACGACGCGTACTCATTGACCTGCTTGTGTAGCACAGGTGCGTCCTCATCAGGTCCAATACGGCACTTGACTGTGACAGGGCGTGACTGCTCGCGCGAAAAGGTCTCCACGACCTCGCGCAACCGTCCCTTGCGCTCCCACAGACCACACCCACAGCCCATCTTGACGATCGTCTCCACGGGGCAGCCGCAGTTCACGTCGAGAAAGTCGTACGAGAAGCCGGAGGCCTCAATGGCATGCGCAAACGTCGCCGCCTCGTTCGCGCGGCCAACGGCGAGTTGAATGCCAAAAAGGTCCTCAGACTCGTGGCGACGGAGGAGCGACCACTCGTTCTTCTGTAGGCGATTCAAGTTAAACACAACCGCCATCTCGCTCACTGTCACATCCGCGCCCCATTGTTTGCACACACGGCGAAACGGCAAGTTACCGACCGTCGTGAGAGGGGCCAGCACGAGCTTGTTGGTGAACAGCTGGCGCGCTTTGCTGAGCTGGGTGGCCTCCCTCTCACGGCGGCGTGCCTCACCGTGGGAAGGCGGTACAACCTGACTCGAGTCCTTGGTGCCCTCCACGGAGACGTTCGCCGCGGTGTCGGTCATGGGTGGTTCGTCGACCACGGCCTCCCCTGGCGCAGCCGGATTGGTCGCGGCTTCTGTTGGTGGTGCACCAGTCGCCGTCGTCGACGGTTGCGGCTCACGGTCACGCTTCTGGCCCGGTGCGCCGCCGCGCCGCTGTTCACGCACGGCCTCTTTGATTTTGCGCAGAGTCTCGCCGTGGAAGAAGTTGCTTTCCCCTTCCAGTGTGGGTCGTTCTGTCCCTTGCACGAGCTCCGAGCGCTCACGGTCGGCGCCCTTGTTCATGCCCCGTGAGCGGCCCTCCGCGTCCAGACTCACCTTGACTGGAGCCTTGCAGAGGTACTCCGACTTGACCGGGCACACACCCTTTTCATGCACCGGTCGCCCCGCGTCGGCTGTCGCGAGAGGAGCGGACACCGTGTCCACCGGGATCGTCGACGGAAGTTCAGCCATGCCTGCGGCCCTGGCAAAAAGGAGAGAGGAGCAAGAAAAAAAAGAAGAAGAAGCCAAGGAAAACGCGTTTGAGGCAGGGGAAACAGAAAAAAAGGACGCTCAACGTTCGCTGAGGAGGAGCATGGATAGAGACGAAAGGAGTGACGGAGAGAATAGATGATGTCTTGCTCAGACATGCCCACACACACACGCATGCGTACCTGTTTATGTGTAGACTAATGAGTGCTAGTCATAACAGCGCGTGAAGTCTGGCGTTTGAAAGGGGGAAAGGGGATGAAAAGAGTAGATGTGCTGTGGTTCAGCTGCTGGTCTGTCTTTGATGGCATTTACGCCAAAAAGGAGGCAGCGTGTGTTGGTGCGAGGTCGCTAACCCAACCCGCTCGCGTCGACCTGAACGTGTAGTGTGGAACGAAAACAAGAAGAAAAAAAGGGCACAGAGAAGGAGCTGCGCGCGCGCTCACCACGACACACACATCGCCGTGTGTGCCATCAGCATACACTTGGAGGCTGTGCCGGGTGGCGTGCGAAGAAAAAAAAAGAGGAAAAAAAGAAAGCGCGTGAAAGCAGACCGTGCCGCCCGCTCCACACGTGCGTGGCCAGGCGTGGCTGTCTCTCAGCGCTTCGCGGCGTCGCCCGGCAAGACCGAGGCAACGGGAAAAAAAGAAAGCAATTATGGAATGCGGAGGTAGTGGGCGATGACAAAAGACCTCCCAGACCGCTTTTCCTGTTTTTTTGTTGCTGTTGTGTGTAGGGGGTTGTTATAGTTTTGTGGGGTGCTTACTGTTGCAGTCGTCGCTGTATTGCTGGGGCTCGCAAGCGTCACCAGGCAATGCAAGAGAAAAAAAGTGAGAGAAAGGCAAAAGATACTCAGTATAGCCGCCCAGACCGCTGATCCGTCTTCTGACTTCATCTTGCTCGTGGCCTCCCAGCCCCCATTTTGCTTCCACATCCGCGTGGTCGGAAGAGGCGGAGTGGCTTCCATGAACATGCAGACGTTGCGCATGATGAATATGAACAAGTGATCAAAGCCAGACCGGAGACAACGTTGACGGCAGCGGTTTCTTTTTCCTTATTTTATTGTTGCTTTTTTGTGTGTGAGCTAGAGGAAAGGAGACTATCCGACTCCACCCAGCGGGAATGTGAAGCAGGTGGCGTGCAAGGCGTCTCCGCCTGTGTCTTGGGAGCACTCCCCTCCTCCCACCCTTCATTTCTTTGCAGTGTGCGAACTGGCGCGCGCTCGCCGCTTATTATGCCAGGGCCAGCGCTTTCAGGTCCATGCCAATGTCTTCTGGACCGAACTTCATGGGAAGCAGATCCGCCAGACGCACCACCTTGGCATGGGCCCCGTCCATCGTCACCAGAATAACTTCGAAGGTGGGGAAGTTCTGCGAAAGGTCGGCGACCTCGACCAGCAGCTGACGGCACAGGCCACACGGTGTGCACACAGCGTCGGCAGGCGCGGGCTGCGCGTTGTCCAGCAGGGTCTTGCCGTAGACGGCGACAGCCTTGGCGGTGCGGCGGCCTTCGACGTTCGCCCGAACAATGGCACAACGCTCGGCACAGCACGACTGCAACGTACAGTTCTCGTAGTTGCATCCCTCCGTGACGTGGCCGTCCGTGTGGAGGAGCGCGGCACCAACGCCAAAGTGCGAGTAAGGTGCATAAGCACGTGCCTGTGCCCGCACCGCTGCGCTCGCCGCGCGCTGGATCTCCTCCGGCATCTCCGCCAGCTTCATGCATCGGTCACGGGAGTAGGACATGGTGCTGACGCGGGATCAAAGAGAGAAAAAAAGGGCAAAAAAAGAGTATACCAGAGCTTGAGGTGGTGTGGGAGTGGGTCGGTGGCTGGTGCGTGCAATGTCACCAAGGAATGGTAGATAGCACGAACATCGGCAGAAGTAGTGCGGAGGGAGAGAGCGCGAGGGAGGTCAAAGAGAAGAGACAAAAAAAAAGAGGTTAGCACACAGGAAAGAGGCAACACACCCAACACTGTGTGTGTGCATGTGTACCAAAGCACCTCGTGAAGTCCTGGCGTGCTATGGCACAAGAGCGTGGCGGGCAGAAGCAAAATATGCACGCGTACTTCTGGTATTGCTCAGCAGGGTTCTTTCACCACGGGACACCATCGGCCGAGGTGACGCCCACCAATCTCGTCGTGTAGGTGAGCATGTAGATGCGTATATGTGCGTGTGCGTGTATCAGCACACTGTGCGGTGGATCGACCAGGAGAGAACAAAAAAAGGAGCGCCTCCCATCGTGTGACACTGACAAACGCAGTCACGTGAAGGATTTCGCACGAGTTCGTGCAAGTGAGCTGGTGAACGTATGGAAGTGATACGGAGTCGTCTGTGTCTGTGTGGGGGGAGGGAGGGAGGGAGGGGGTGTCAGCGTGAACGCAATCAAAGATCTCGACAGCCACTACCAACGAATGAAAAAAGTGGACAAGTCTGTGTGTGCATGTACGCCAGTGTTGCCTCGCACAGAGAGTAGGAATAGCAAAGGAAGGAGAAGGAGAAGCCGTGTCCGTCGACCAAAGCAGGCGATGACAGACGGCAGAGAAGGGAAGCAACGGGAATCACACAACACGAGCAAATAAAGATAAAAAGAGAGAAGAGGTGTGTGCGTGTGTGACAAGAGGAGAGCGTCAGTACAGGAAAAAAATACGAACAGACGTCAGTCTCCTTGGCGACGAAGAGGAAAAAAAAAGAAGGCCGCACGCGGACTAGCAGGTCTGAGCCAAGCTTGAAAGAGGTGGAGGCAGAGGAAAACGTACGAGATAAGGCACGGAGAGGAAGAAGAACCCTGAAACAAGTCAGTGGCCCCGGGCTAAGTGCATTACTGGCAACCAGCCGCAACTCCAATAAGCAGGCAAACGCACACAGGCAAAGCAAAAAAAAAAAAACATCACATGCAACAGCGTACACTTCACCTTCTTCCTTATCTTTGAGAAGTGCAGCCAAGCTGTGGAGACAGCAGCTATCTTTCGCCCTCCCTATCTCGCTCTCACTCCTCTACACGTTCAGAGAAATGCTTGCTAAACACAAGAAGAGGAGGAGAAAAAAAAGGAAGAGTAGAGGCGGATGCGAGCTACCGTTTTCTGAGCCCGTCTCCCCCCCCCTCCCCTACCTGCGTCTTGTTGTTGTTGTCGACTACTCAAAAAAAAAAAAAGCTACGGTACCGTTGCCTACACACGCATGTCCGTGTGCTTTCATTCTCTTCTCTCTCTCTCTCTCTCTTCTTCTCAGCGTGCTTTCCCAACCGTAGCCGGTGATGGGTCAAACCCGATCGACTGCAGCAGCTCCCAGTACGCGTGCACGAAGCAGAACACAAATGCCTGAAGCACGAAGCGCGAGACGGTGAAGTCAGGGATGTGCACAGGCGCGTCCCGGTGCGCGGTCTGGTCATCGCCGTCTGACTGGGTGGGATGGCGAGGATGATGCACCGGAGAAGAAAGCCCCTCCGAGTCGAGGTGCTTATGACGGCCCTCGCGCGTCTCGCACAGCCCTTTCGCCTCCATGTGCCCAACAATGACAGATGATGCCGCGTTCATCGTGTCTGTTTCTGCCGGCGTCGACAGCGTGGAGGCGGATCGTGTGTGTGACTGCTCACTGACCCGCTCACCGCCCGTCGTCTCTGCACCTCTCTGCTGCCGAGCCTCGACGAGACGCCGAGTCGCTACCGCACGACGCAGCTCATCCAGCACCGCCGCACAGCTCACCTCGTGCTCCGCTTGCTCAGACGTGAGACCCAGCGCGTGCTCCACTGCGGCGGCCGTCGAGGCATCGAGCAGCCGGCAAAAGCGCCAGAAAGTGAGCCCCGAACTTTCCAGTACACCGAGGTCCAGATAGACCTCCTCGACGCCGCTGGCGGTAAACCACTCCTCCTTTTCCAGGCGCATCCAGTGGGACGGTGTGTCGTGCAGCATTGCATCGACGGCGTCCTCATCAAGCTCCATCTGCTCCACTTCGCGGCTGGTGCGTGCGGGCCACGCGGGGTGACCTGCGGCATCCGGCTGCGGTAGCGGCGAGTTCGACGCCGTGGGGCCTCTGGAGGTGGATGAGGGGGGCGCTGGTCCGGCAGCCACCGAAGACTGTGCCTGCGCGCGTCGCACAAGTCGGCCGCGACGCGTGGCGCGCAGCCGTCGGCGGCGGCGAGAAGCCTCCTGCTGTGCAACGAAACGCAACACCCACAGCGAGAAGTGCATGGCGGCGCTGTCCATGAGGCCACTGGTGCCGCTGGTGGTTGCCGGTGTCGAGGAGCTCGCAGGCCGAGGCGAGGCAGAGGCTGTGACACTCGAAAGTCCGCCATGGCCACCGAGCCCCGCCTGCCCGCGCGGAGAGGCGGATGACATTGTCGCCAGAACTGCACTCACACCCGGCGACCCCGAGGACGGCGGCGTCAGCGCTGGGGTTGGAGGAGCCGTGGCGGTCGACGGCCGCTGGTGACCACTCACGCGACCTGTGTGGGTGGTGTCGTCGTGGTCCTCTGCCACACGTGCGAGGCAACGCCGCCAACAGTGCAGCGCGGCCAGTGCATGGAGCACCTCAGCGAGCTGTTCGGACGGAACCGCCTCGGGTATATTCTCAATGGCCCAGTCCGTGAAGTGCGCCACGTCACTGCGACTTACACGTCCATCCCCGTCGGCGTCTAGAAGGTACAGGACGGTGACGCGGTGCAGACTCACCCACAGCGCATCGGGCAGGAGTGGGAGTGCCTCGCGCAGGACGTCAATGCTGTAAAATGCGGGAGAGACCTCAATTAACGGGCCAAAGTCAGCCCGCTGAGCCGCGAGTGCGGAGGATTGGCCTTCGTCGTCAGCAGCGGCAACGGCACGCATAGACGTCTCGTCGATCCCGCAAAACCGCATCTGCTCCAGTTCCGTCGCCGCCTCCTTTCGCAGCACACGCACGAGGGCCTGTTGGATGGAGGACTCAGCGTAAGAAGCGCCTTGACCCATGACCGCGTGTTGTCCTTCTTTAAGAAAACTAAGACGGAAAGAACAGAAAAGTGAGAAAAGGCACCGGTTTTGGTCAGAGTGTGCTCCCGGTGATGCGTACGAGGGCAGCACAGCACTATTCGTCGCGGTATATGTATATGTGCGTGTGTGTCTGGCTGTCCGGATGAAGAGTGGGGTGCAGGGGGGAGGAAGAGAAGGATACAGACGAAGCAAAAAAAAAAAAAGCTGAGAAAGGGAGAGAGAGAGAGAGAGAAAGCACACACAGGTAACAAGAAGAAAGAACGAAAAAAAATATGATAGGACACGGACGGAAATGATACAATGCAGGGAAGAACAGCGCCCGTACAAGAGAGTTAAAGGCGGTGTGACGAAGGACGTAGTGGCACAGAACAAGTGAAAATGTAGAGGAATAGAGAGTGAAAGAAAGAAGGAAGGAAAAGAAGCTCTACGGGACACAAGTCGTCGCGCAAAGGCAACAAAAGGTTGACAAAAAAAGAAAAAAAGAGAAGCGAGGGATGAAAATAGATCGAACCAACTGGGGGTGACTCTTGAGATTTCCTTCAAGAGACAACACACACACGCACGACAGCTACGGCCAGAGAGACGGCGTTGACGGCACAGAGAAAGGAAGGAAGGCGGAAAGAGGAGGCAGAAGGTGGCCGGGAAACGGAAGGAAGTGCGTGTGTGTGCGTGTTTGTGCATTTGTGTGAGGGAGAGGGAGAGAGAGCACGATTTGGCGAACGAATCGCACCGCCTGAGGCGGCTGACGCATCCTCCGCACCTGCCTTTGCTTTCCTCGTGCAAGTGCGTAGACGACGGCACAGCCGATTGCGTCATTCGATGCACAGTGTGCGTGTGCGTGGGGATGTGTTGACACGACAAAAATGTCACGAAGCGAGAAGACGGAGGAAAAAAAGGAAAAAAGCAAATGGAGTCAGAAAGTGTGGGCGACACAAGCCCGTGCATCGTCAACAACAACAACGTCAGCAAATAAGCAATGTTAGCCACTGCGTGTGTTCGTGGTGGCGGGTGAGGCTCGACCACCGCAGGCCAGAATACGGAAGTACGTGACCGATACAGGGTGAGAGAGAGAGAGAGGGGAAAGAGAAAAGCTGTCATGCGCGCGTCTCTTGTGTGTGAGCGTGGCTCGTTTAAGTTGGCGTGGCCGTCTCCAGTTAGCACCTAGCATTCTTCTCGCTTGTTGTGCTCCTCCTCCACCACCGTCATGACAACACGCTTCTCGCACTGTTCGCGCCGACGCGTCGCCTTCCCTTGTCGGAGCACAACTCCCACTAACCTTTGTCCCACGGCTTCGCCTTGAACACAGCCAAGATGACAATGACAATGACACACAGCACATTGAGGACAACGAAGCAGATAATGATTCGATCGCACGCCATGCGACGCAGGAAGGCCTTCAGCTCCTTGCTAGCACGTCCGACCTCTGTGTTCATCTCGTCCAACTCTGTATTGATTTGCTCAATCTGCTCAGTCTGCTTGCGCAACGTCGCGTGTGCCTCCTGGCCTGTCACCTCCGTCTCGTTCAGCAGCTTCTCCGTGTTTGCGAGAGACGCGAGTGTCTCTGCCTGTGTGGCGTGTACGCGGTCGACAATGGTGCGGGCCTCTTGTCGTCCGGCGTCCTGAGGGTCGTGCTCGGCGGGGGACCAGAGCGAATACGCCGCGCCGCCAGACGGTGCCGTCTCGTCACCTTGGAGAGTGGTCGCCGCACCGCCGCTGGGGACTTTCTGTTCTGTTGTGCTGCCTTCCATGTCAAATCGCACAGTACGGCGCGCGCTTTGCTGCTGTTGGCGCTCTTCTTGCTGTGCACGTCTGGCCGCGTTCACACCCTCCTTGAGCTCATTCAAACGAGTCTGGTGTTCGGTCACTTTCTTCTCGAACATTGCCGTGGCGGCACCGTGGTCCAGCATGCGCACTTCGACGCGAAACTGTTGGTACACCTTGGTCAGCCGCCGTAGCATGTCTTGTGCTTTACTGACTGCCTCTGCTCCAGCGCTCACTGTCGTGGCTCCTTTGACCACGCGAATCTGATTCGACAGCTGTTCCTCCAAATCAGTCAGCTCTTCATCGTAGAGTGTGGCGTCTGTCATCGCGCCTGTTCGCTAAGTTGTATACACACACACACACAAAAACAAAAACAAAAAAACTGCAGACACACAAGTACAGGCACACACGTGATCACCCCTGCGCTGAGAGAGAGAGAGAGCTCAACTGGGCACAGGAAGACGGCGAAGGGAGCTAACCGGGCGTCCCTGTGTGTGTGTGTGTGTGTGTGTGTGTGTGTCGACGGCGGTGACAAAGGCAGCTGTCGGCTTGCTTCGAAAGCAACAAATTGGCACGTCACGTGCTCTGGATATAATGTGCTTGGTGGCCAATCCACGTCCACGCCCACAAAAAAAAAAAAGAAGTCAAGTAGTCGGCGGGGGAGTGGCAAGGAAAAGAGGAGGTTCTTTCGTTCAAGGTCGCCTGTGCTCTCGGTTGCCTGGGATCGGCGCACAGTACGGAGGAGGGAGGCGCGCGCAGGCGCAGCATCGCACAGGTGGCCTGTCCGTGCAGCCACGCGACGTCTCGCAGCCCACGTGCAAGGCAGTGTCTGTACGGCGACGGCAGTCACGCGGCACGTCGATGTCTATCGCATGCGTGGCAACGTGCGTGTGCGGCAGTGCACGTGAACAGGAGGCGTTCATCCGCAGACGCTTTGTCTTCGTGTTGATGCACTTGCTGTTTTCCTTCATCTTTTTTCCGTGGTCCTTGTTTTTGTTTTTTGTTTTGTTTGGGCAATAGTCAGCTGCGATGACGTGGAAAGCGCAGATATGACCACGTAAAGACAGAAATAGGAAGAAAAGAAGTGACATCGCGGAGAGACAGTAAAAGGCGCGGGGTAAAAACAAGAAGAGAGGTGCGCGAGTGTCAGGAAAAAGAAAATCATCATCGTGGGCTGCGAGAGAAAGAAAGAAAAGGGAGAAAGGGGGGTGCAGTCCCCTCCTACATCGACGCGCGCGCACACGTTCTTGCGCCTGTCGTACGGTACCAAAAAAAAGCGTGTCGGCACGATTGAGGCGAGGAGGCACCAGAGGGTGTGAAGGAACACATGGAGTCACAAGGAGAGAACATGAACAGACGCCGCGCCCTGTGTGCTGCTCCACCACCTTCGTATTTTTTTTCACTTCCATTTTCCTCTTCTCTCCAGCGAGTACCTCTGGTGCAGTCACGAGCGCTGGGCAAAGGGGATCAAGTCTGTGAAGAAGCAACGCCGCAAACAAGACAAAAAAAAGAAAGAAAACACAAGAAGGAGGTGAGAAGAAAGGGAAATAAAAAACAAAACAATAAAAGTTGGCGCCTCTCCTTCTCAAAGATAGCCAAACGCACATGGATGATAAGTCAAGAGTGGTGAACGGGACTTTGAAGTGCATTCACCGCGACGGGTTTTTTTGTCTTTTTTCTTTTTCTCTTGTTTGCTTGTTTTTCTTTTCGTTTCGTGTGTTTTCTTTTTCTTTTGTTTGCCTGTTTTATTGTGCTTGTTTTTGGTGGTAGTCATCATTCACGCGATGCTTCCGTCGAGTAGCATCGTCTCCTCTTCGGCGGCCGCCTGCGCCACAGCACGGTTCCGCTCTTCGCGCTGCGCGAGGTGTATCTGGATGAAGGGGTGGGCGAGCAGTTCCGCCGCAGAGGGCCGCTTTGTGCCATCAATGACGAATATCTTGTCCAGGAAGTCTTTCAGCTCTTCCGAAAGACGGCGAATGCGGCGGGCCGGGCCTTCTTCGTCGGCGAGGTTCTCACCCGCCGCTAGCCTCGCATCAATCTCGAGCAGCTGCGTGTGTGGTCGCTCTAGGTTGTCCGTCTCATCCAGTCCCCCGATACGGAAGAGAAGAGGGATCGTCTCCATCCGCGCCTCCGTGTAGAGGTCCGTCCATGGGGTGACTCCGGTGACCATCTCCACTACGCTGCAGCCAAACGCCCAAATGTCGCAGGCTGTGCTGTACGCTCCTTGCGTGCTCGCGGGGTCCATGTATGCTACCGTGCCCATCACTGCGCTCGACTCCAGCGCCGCGTCGGCGACTGTCGTCACCACGCTCGTACCGAAGTCCGTCAGCTTCACCGTGCCGTCGGCGGACAGGAGCATGTTCGCGGTCTTGACGTCACGGTGGATGACGTTGTGTGAGTGCAGGTACGCCAATCCTCGCAGCGCATCGTGCGCAAACCGGCTCACCACGCCCTCGCGCAGCACACCGCGCGGATGGTGGCGAATGACTTCGTGAAGGGAGCCGGACGGGACCCACTCCATGAAAATCTGCCCTTTATTCCCGGAGAGCATGAAGGCCACGACACGGACAATGTTGGGGTGGCTGAGCGAGGTCAGTGTGGTGTACTCCTTCAGGAATTCGCGTGCAGCCGCCGTGCCTTGGTCGCCCTTGGAGCCGATAGGCAGCTCCTTCGCCGCGAGGAACGTGCCGACGAGCTCATCCCACGCCTGGTAGACGGTGCCGTAGCTGCCGCTGCCGAGCGGCCGATCCTCGATGAGCTGAAAGCGCTCCGCGAGTGTGATGGAGTCCTGCGATGAGCTCGGCTCGTTGCACACAACGACGACGTCCTCACGCTCGAGGAACATCTTGAGGTACGCCTCCGCCTCCTCCATACTTGCTAAGCTTGGGAACGCCTCCACCAGCCCGCTCTGGCTGCTGCTGGTCATGCGCAGTGTATCGTCTCCACTCGCGCTGTCGGTGGCAGCAGTCGACGGTTGTCGTGCATCATCGTACGACGCCTTGCCGCCGTCCTTCTTGGTGCGGTGGATAATGAACGTGCGGGTGCCAAGAGTCTGCGAGGCATCGCCGCCGACCATCGAATGTGACCGCGACGTGGCGCTCAGACGGCCACTTTCCGACGTGCTGAGGGGTGAGGACTGGGTAAGCCCGCCTTGTGAACTGTTGGCGAAGAGGTGGCTGGCGGGTTCAGAAGTGAGGGGAGACATCGTGAGTCCGCCCTCGCAGTCTGTGTGGCAGCCCTTCGCGCCGGCGCGGCTCTTGCTGTCGATGTCCAGGTGACGCAGCACCTTGTCCAGCTCGTCGTTGGCCTCCTTCAACGCCTCCGGAATGCTCTCGCGCGACGCGAACAGCCCCGCCACGCCGTCAGACGTTTCACGCAGCAACAGCTGCAGAGCGAAAAGGCTTTGTCTCATCTGCTCATCAGACGTTGGTACGGTGTCCAGACTGCTCTCGCTGCTGTTTGATCGCGCTGCGCGGCCGCCTTCGCACATGGTGCTCAAGTCTGCCTCGGCGAAGAAGTGCTCAAACAGCTCCAGCACATCACTGGCCTTGAGACCGTTTGCAGAGAGGCTCACAACGCGATCGACCATGCGCGCGATGGGCAAGTCCGGAAGCGGACGGAACAGCGAGCGGCTGGTATGTTTGCCCGACGAACGCTCGATGAACGCACGCGCGTGGCCAATGGCTTGATTGAACGAGACGGCGGTCAGTAGCCACGCTGAGGTCGCCGCACGCGTACTTACGCAGATACGGCGAAGTGCCGATACTCGGGGCTCTTCTTGACCAGCCCCACCGGCCTGTGCGGTTGGCGCAGTCATGAGTGTTGTCGTGATCAGGTGGCACGTGCTTTTGATGATATCGGACAAGGTGCAGGCGAGCAAGTTCACGGACACGGTGTAGAGGGACAGCAGCTCCTGAGCATGAACTCGTTGCACATCCCGAATGTACTTGACCGCCATTGTCGGAGGTTTTGGGGTGGAGGAGGTGGCCATCACATGGAACTGGTTGACCGTTGCTTCACTCATGGCCTTGAGATCGCCGTGTTCTTCAGGCATCGTCACCTTCGGCGTGGGCCACAGTGTGATGTCATCGCAGAACGCCGCACGGTACGTGATGACCGACTCCGTCATCGCCGCGACCGCCTTGAGCGTGGCGCCACACCAGCTCCAGGTGTCCTGCGCCTCTGGTACGTCGCGAGCCAGGCACGGGGCATCACTCGGGTTCACACCGAACTGCTCACCAACGACTTCGGTCTTTGCGGTCTCGCCCGACATGTGCTTCATCAGCGCGGACGGAAGGAGGTCGCCGTGCAGGTTGTGCTGTCGTGTACGCTGCAGTTGCTCCCACAGCGTCGCCGCCTGCTCCGAGGTGAACATGCCCGAGTCATGCGCCTGCTGAAGAAAGTACGGGTTGTTGGTGGCGAACGCGAGCGTGCCGACGAGAACAAACGTCTTGATCACAATCCACGCCTGCCCGGTGCGCAGCCGGTCCGTTAACTGCTCCAAGATGAACATGCATCGCTCCACGACTGTGCAGACGCTGTCGTTGCCCGTGAGGTCCTCGGAGATGTAGTTCGTCAGATACGTCAGCAACACCACCGGCACGGTGCCGGCATCATTCTTTGTGCATTCACGGATAATTAGCACACTTTTCGTACATTGTAGCCGTTCCACGACCAGCTCACAGCCGGCCTCATCGGTTTCAAAGCACTTCTTGATGTCGCTTGATGCGGCGCAGCTCGTCTGTGCCGCGGCGCACGATTGCAGTGCCGACACGAAGGGCGTGCAAGGTTTTTTCGTGTCCACAATGTCGGTGCAGCCTTGGAAGGCCCCCGTCACGGGCACATAAGGTGTGCTCAGCTGATCCAAGCACGGGAAGGCCGGCTGCGCGGCAGCGGTCTTGGACATGGTGAAGGTAGTGGGGTGGCGGTGGAGCTGGCACCCGTTGTTTCACCGAGTCGCGCACAGTGACAATCGAATGTGTGCGTGTGCGTGTGAGAGAGGGAAAGAGAGAGCGATTCTGCGACGACGCTGAATGCGCGGTTCACCTTCTCTTCTTTTCCTTTTCTGTTTAATCGGTGCGTGGGGGGGGTGAAGAACCCTTTGATTCTTGCTTTGCCACTGAGAGGAAAGGAAAGTTTTTTTTAAAAAAGGTGTTTACTGCGTTGTCTGGCTATTCTCGAAGCACAGGGAGGGGGAGCTGAACTTGAGTATTGTTCGGCTCCGCTAGCTGTGTGTGTGTGTGTGTGTGTGTGTGATGGTTGTTTTCCTTCCCAAACCACTGAAGTAGAGATGAAGTGGCTGGATGAAAAACAAACAAATAAACCGAGTGCAACAAAAACAAAAACAAAGGTGAGAAGAGAGTGTAATAAGGTGAAAAGGATCAACAAGAGAGAGAAAAGAGAGATAAAGGCACAAGCTGACGCACGATGCGTGTAAACGAAAAGCACGGAGAAGAAACAAAAAAAAACGCTGAAGGGTATCACTCTCAGAGAGGGGGAGAGTGTGGATGCGAGGGAAACGTCGGTGAGCGAGAGGCAGTGAGGGGAATGCAGTCCTTGCTGTTTTGTTTTCCGTTTATCTGTGTGCGTGTGTAAGAGAGAGGGGAGAAGGGAAGGTGGAGAGTAAGCAGTGGTGCCTCATCAACTGAAGATGCTCGGTGAAGCGCACAGGCCCGCACGATCTCACCCCGTTTCAGAGTGACATCAAGTGCGCTCTCACTACGGGTGTGTGTAGAGGGGAGAGGCCGTGGGGCAGCGGTGGTTGGCGGTGCGTGCTCAGCCAGATCACATCTGCTTCCAGAGCGCACTGTGTGACCGCCGTTTTTTATTTTTCTGTTCTGCTTTCGTGGCGTGTGAGCACCAACAGCAGTTGCGCTGAGGGAAGGAGGAGGAGGGGCGTAGACCACAAGTGGTGCTCGGCCACACCCGCCGCTGTCAACGGTGATGAGGCACGCGCACCATGGCCCTATTGCTGTTGCTTTTTTTTTTTTGGAGGCAGACGCTTGTCTTGAGAACGAAAGAAAGAAAGGGAAGAAACAGAGCCCTGTGTGCCTGTGTCTGTGCGCGTCTCTCGGACACATATGAGCTCACACACACACACACACATACACGTGCAGGCACAGAAGAAAGAATGGGCAACCTGGTACACGACCCGCACAACAACACACGCACACGGGAGAATCACAGCACGACAAAGAAGCTGGAAAAAAAACCGCCACAACAAAGAAAAAAAGGAACAATGGAGTACTAGACAAGCGTCTCTACAGAAGCATCTTCGTGCCACCACCTTCTCGCTCCATTTCACACTTCGCTCGCATGTGCGACTGGTCGGCTTCGCACACCACGCACTCGTCCCCATTCTATCACAACCTCGTCGCCGCTTTCATCTATGCGGTACGAACGACGACGAAGGAGTGGACGTGAAGGGGGACTGAGTAGAAGGGGGAGAGAGAGGTGGGTTCACACAATAAGACGCTAAACGGCGAAGGTGGGTACGGCGAAGAAAAAGAAAAAAAGAAGGGGCCATCAGTGACAACGATGATGCAACCCAGCCACAACAACTCTGATGCACCGCCGGAGCTCTCCCTCTTTTTTGGTCTCTCTCTCATCCACACATACTTTCTCCACCGATCCTCGCAAACACGCACGCGCACGCACGATAGTGAGTTGCACACATGACGCCATCACAGGAAACCAAGGGCGAGAGAGATTGGGGGGCGCGGCGTGAACGAGGAAGGGAGAGAGAGCGAGAGAGAAAGCAAAAAGGGAACAACAGAAGGTCGCAGAAGTCGCCAACACGTCGCGCGCACTTAGAATTGCCATGCCGGGCGCTTCGCTGCCGTGGCACTGCGCCGGGGTGAATAACGGCCACGTGGCGTCGTCGCGCGCGAGCGGCGTGTCTTGGACTGTGTGCGCGCTGGTGCGCCTTGTGCCGCCGTCTCCGGCACTGCGTTGTGGCGGCTGGAGGCGATCGGCGCCGGGGCACGCTCGATCCCCCGACGGGTGTTCTCCGCCGGTGCGGGGCGGTCCGTCGCTGGTCGACGCGCAGACGAAGACCGTGCGCGAACACTCATCGGCGCTTCCAGACCAACAGTGCGCTGCCGAGGCGTGCTCGGGCGGTACTGGCGAATGAGCGCGTGGTTGCTGTCGTCGTCATCGGGCGTGTCGCGTCGGCTCGCACCCTTGTCGCGCGACTGGCGCTTGTCGGCGTGGCGGCGTGGTGGTGCTTGCCGACGCTGTGAGCCGTCTAGAGATGACATGTCCACAGGCGGCACTGAGGGCCGGTCGGAAGGAGCCGTGGCGTACGCCGGGTCCACGTGCGTACTCGGTGAGCCCATGCGCGGTGTGGCGTCACGAGGCGTGTTTGGCGTGCTTGAGTGGCGTCGGGTGCTGACAGTCACCGGTGCGGAGGCACCAGAGTGCTGGCCGTAAGCACGGTGCATCGCCGCGGAACGCGGTGTCAGCGGCAGCAGTGCGGGCTCGGTGGTCGGCGCGGCCGCCTCCGCATCAACGGCTTCATCCTCCACGGTGTTGTGATTGATGCTGTGGTACACATCCTTCCGCACACCCCGCGGGGTAGTGGTGCGGCTGCCCCCTTCACGGGGCGTGTTCAGCCCAACAGAGCGCCGACGACCCTCGCCACCATTCGCAGCAGCGGCGGTCCCGCGCGGGGTGCCGAGACTGTTGCTGCGCGGTGATCGCGCGTGCGGCACCGGTGCGGCGCCGCTGTACGGAACGGATTCATCACTGTCCAGGAACGACGGGCGGCGGTAGACGGCGTGTGTGGACTGTCGCCGGTGGCCGACGAGCAGGCGCTGCGCCTTGGCATCCAGGTCCGCGCAGTCGCTCCAGTAGTGCCTGAGCGCCTCCGTGTACGGTCCGCTGCTTTCGACAAGCAGCTCATCGGTCATCTCCATGTAATCCTGTGCTTGCGCCTTGACCTCTAGTGTGTGCTCCATCACGGCATCCGCGACGTAGTGGTTCCGCTGCATCGAGACGAGCTGTCTGTCCAGCTCAGGGTCCTCCTTTGTAAGGAAGGCGTAGATGCGCAGGCGCAGACTGTCGAAGGCATCCGTGAAGGACTCGGTCTTCTCATTGGGAATGTGCACCAGACGCCGGCGGCCGCGTGTGCCGTTCGTGGTGGTGGAGACCATGGAGCCACGGTGCTCGCTCGCGCCGAGTTCACCACCGCTGCCGCTGACGCTGTTCACCGAGGACGCGCGAGCCCGCACGAGCGAACGCATCTGGCTCCGTGACGGGGTCCGCTGGGCGTCGCGGGGCAACAAACTTGAGCGACGGCGGCCACGCGCGCTCATGGACTCACTCGCAGGCGTCTCGGCATAGGCGCCGGCGGCAGTTTGTGCTGGTGGCACCGCACCCGCCGCCGCGGCACCGGTTTCCCCGTTAGCGCGTCCTGTGGCCGCACCTGACTGCGCAGACGTCATGAGCTCGTTCAGCTTCAGCGGGTTCACTCGAATCTCCGATGGTGCCTCGGCCTCGGCCTCCTCGGCGTCTTGGCCATCAGAGAGGGGCGGACGTTCCTCGGAGAAGGCACCGCCGTAGGGTGCCTGCGCCCGGTGTTGGCCATACATGTCCTCGTCCTCCTCGTGCGCCGGGATGGGCTCGTGCGGCACCGCCCCGCGCGGCTCATACGAGGTGGTTGTCGGTGCCATGCTTGGCGAGATCGTCGAGGGACGAGTGGACGGCGACACCTCCTTGTCGTTGCCACTGAACTCGTTCGTGAGGAGCGCCTCGAACACGGCGGAGCCTGGCAGTACTTGGATGGATGCCTGCTGCGCTGTGAGGTCACCGCGGAGCACGTGATGCAGATCGTTCAACTCGGGGGCAAGCGCATCTGCATCCGCCGCCGCTGTGGCCTCGGCATCGGTGCCAAGGACAACAAAGAGCGCCGGTGCTGACGCCCCGTCGTCGTTCTCCGCCGCCAGCGCGGCGGCGACGAGAGCGTGATGCGCCTCCGCGGTCTGCTCGGGGTGCACGTAGCACGCGCCACCGGCGGCGGAGACCGCCGTCTCGTACTGCATGGCCGCCTGAGGCGTGTAGAAGAGGAACAGCTTCCCCGCGAACAGCGCGCCGCGTTGGCGTGTGCGCAGGGCCGAGGAAGGGATCGGGTAGAGGGGGAACGGGCAGTTGTCGCTTTCAGGGCGCGTGTAGTGCCCGCTCAGCGTGGTCTGGTGCAGCGGCACGGCAAAGCGTGATGGCGGCGGCAGCACACTGAGAGGCGACGCCGCCGACTGCGCAACGACCGCGAACCACTCCGGCAAGTAGGACGTCTTCACCACCGAGTAGCCCGCCGCCAGGGCGATGAGGCAGCCAGTCGTGTTGCGCAGCGAGTCGGCAGCGTGGAGAAGCCCGATGGGTGTCGGCAGGCGACTGAGGTCCGGTGCCGGCCCGCCTTGAACAGGGCAAACCGTGGCGCCGAGTTGGAGGTAGACGTAGAGGAGGTCGGCGATGTCATCCAGGGTGAAGTCGTCCGGCTGCAGGCTCACCACCAACGGCCGGTAGTGAAACACGAGGGTGACGTCGCTGCCGATGTGCACCTCGCTCTTGTCGTAGACAATGGTACCGCTGCCGGCAGGGACCTCCACATCACCGACGCGCACGACGCACCCCGCGGTCAGCGCCGCCGCGGCCTCGTCGTGCTCGTCCTGCGGGGGCAGGACAGTGAGGAACACAACCAGCGGATCATCCTCAGTGACCGCGTAGCTTCCCGTGGCGCCGCGCTGAACGGTGGTCTCCATCAGCTGCGTCACGCGCCCGCGGACAAAGTCAATGTGCGCCGCCTCGGCTTCACTCTCCTCGATGCCATCAGCAATGCGATTCGCCTGGCTCTCGCGCATCACGACGAGCGCGACGTGCTGGTCTGGCATGCCCGCGACCTGCAGCGGGATGTCGCAAGAATCGTAGCTGCCTACAATGTAGGGATCACGCACCACGAGCGTGTAGTACGGCGCCGCACCGCTAGGCCGCTCTGAGGCAAACTCAACTGAGAACATGTTTCTCTCTTCTCCCTTCTTCTTTATTTTTCTTTTCCCTCGGAGGTGTTCTGAGCGAGAAGGGTGAGGATGATCGGCGTATGAACAGCGGAGGAGGAGGAAAGGGGGAGAAGAAGAAAAAGAATGTACCAGTAGAAACTAAAAAGTAGGGAAGAAGGGAATACCAAAGAGATCCAGCAATCACGGCTGGTGCGCACTGGATCGGCGAAAAAAAAAAGTAAAAAAAGAAGAACCCGAAACAAAACCAGGTGCGACGAACAGGACGTTAGCGTATGAGGGTGGGGTACACGACCACAAGGGACAGATGCAAACTCTCTTCTTCCGATGTGTGTGTGTGCGAGAGCCACGACAGGTGCAGGCAGGGGAGGAAAAAGGGTGGGTAAGTGGAGTCATCGTGGGGAGAGTAAAGAAGGGAGGTGGGGGAAACAGGGTGAGTACCTTCGACGAGGTCACCCCTCTGTGCCCACCGTCGCCGCGCACTCGCAAATTTGATCTCGCCGCTGCTGCTCGGAGCAAAGAAAGAAAGCAAATGAGTCTCACCATCCCACGCGCACGGGGTGCTGTGTATTCACAGTACAACCCACGGTTTAAGTCCATCCACGCTTCTTGTTGTTGAGTTGTTTGACTGTTGGATTACGATTCACCGTGGCGGTGCCACGGCTCACTTCACGGATCGATTGCTCTATTTAGGATTGGTCTTCGGCATGGGTCGGTGCAGCGGCGAGTAGGCCTTTGCGCACGTCCTTCATTAACTGCAGCAGCTCCTTCATTCGGTTGAACAGTGGGGACTTGTACTTGCGCGTGGCATCCGCAGCCAGCTCCTGCAGAGCCGTCCGCTTCGCCTCCACGGCGCGGTAGCTAGCGAGGCACTCGCGCATGCTGGTGACGTAGGTGGCTGGCGGTAGCGTCCACTCGGGTGTAGCCGACCCAGTGGTGGTGGTGGTGGTGTTCGCGTCAGTCGCACTGCTGGTGAGCTGTGACAACGTGTCCTTCAGGAGTGCCGGCAGCGCGGCTTCCTCCGTTTCGACGAGGGTTGCGACAGCCTCCATCTCCGTCAACAGCGACTGGCGCTCGGCCTCCGTGGCATCCACGGCTTGCGAAAGGGTCGCCACCGCGTTCTCGAGTTGCGCCGTGAGCTGAGTTCGCGCCTCGGCGTCCGACTCGCTTGTCGTGGTTTGTGGCGGCTGCTCGAGCAGCGCATTCAACGCCTTCCTCTCCTTCACGCGCTGAATACGGGCACGCATTTGCCGGTCCAGTATCTTCTGTAGCTGATCAATCCCGTTCTTAAACGTCTCCACGTTTGTGCGTAGTGCGACGACGCGCTGGTACAGCTCGTTCTTCTCGACCTCACTGGCAGCGGTAGCCTCTGTTGCGTCCGTGGCCGGTGCCTCGGTGGCGCCGTCCGGGTACATGGTGAGACCCTCTGGCACGTGGCTCCACCGCATCTGCGAAATGGGAAGCTCCGCGCGAGTCGACGCACAGTCGGCCGTGGTGGTGGGCTTGCTCAGGCGGTTTTCACTGTCGTAGGCGGCTGTGGGAAGACGCTGCTCACCGTCGCGGTCGCGGTGCTCCATCTGCGCGGCAAAGGCTTTCTCCGACACACGCAAGTCGTTCGCCATGCGGATCGCCGCGAGCACCTGACGGTCCACATCACCCACCTCCGGATTCAGCACCTGAAGCATCGCGGAGGATGCCGGGTAGCTTGTGTAGCACACGTACTGGTAGGTGAGGTGCTTCACCAGCGGGAAGAACGGGGGAATAAAGAGCGGCCCATCCCAGAGCGCCTCGAGCATGGAGTGGTTTTCCAGAACGGTGGTGAAGAGCACCTTGCCGTCCTTCTTTAAAAGCATCTTGACCGTGCGCATGTACTGCTCCCAGACATCCTCGGTGATGAACGGCGGGTCGGCGACGACGTAGTCGAAGCTGCCCATGTAGTGAACCGGTATTTGGTCGGGGTAGCGGAAGTCGTAGAAGGTGTACCCGGCATCGTCAGACCACTGCTTGTCAAACTCAAACAAACGGCTATTCTTGCGCAGTGCGCGGCGGCGCGGCATGCACTCGTTACGCGCTGCCTCGTCGTCCACGAACTGCTCCGCCAACTTGGCGTTGTCGAGCGCGAAGAACAACGATGGGGTCGACAAGAACGCGCAGCAGGTGCCATGAAGAGCGACCTCCTCTGTCAGTGCCCAGATCGTCCTTGGGGAGTACCAGTACTGGTTCAGCTCCGCCTTGACCTCGTCATCTCGGAAGGTAGCGGTCATGACAAGGATTACTGCGGCTGTTGCTGCTACTGTGTGTGTACGTATGTGTATGCGTTCCGTTGCCAGTGAGTCGTGTATTCCTGGGCAGGTGTGCAGAGAAGAGGGGGTGGAAAAAGGAGAGAGCGTGCGGGCAGAAGGACGGAGAAGGGAAAGATATATACCATGAATGGCGCTGGCCTCATCGGTGGAGGGAGAAGGAGGGGGAGCACGGCTCCAATCCGTACCGTGGGTTGCGGTCCATATCGTTCAGCGTGGTTGATCGATAGGATGCCACGCCTTTTCATCTTCTGCGGGTTAGTCGGCACTTTGGCAGCCAGTATCGACGCCCTGGTGCGTTACTTCCACGCCAGACCGCGACGAAGAGGTCCTCTTCTCTTTCCCCTTTAGAGATATAGAGAGAGACGTTCATCGACGCATTGAGTGGGCCACGTGTGCCGTTCATATCGCGGGGGAATTGCTGTGCGTCTTGTCGACCGGCAGGGCATGTTGACGGCGGGTCGCAGCCCGTGCACAACGGAAGACAGCGCAGGTATGCACCTACCTAATCAGTAAAACCGAGGAAAAAGGAAGAAAAACATTCTATCTATTGCCTTCAACGCGAGTCATTGTCTGGACCAGTCACAAACGGCTTAATAGAAAGACGTGGGATGCCGCGTGTGCCAGCGTGGCGAGGCAGAAACACACAAAAAAAAAAGGTAGTGCAGGTACGCCCGTGCAGTGCGTAAAGGGTCCTCCGATGCTTCATGACGGATGCGCGGACGCCTTCCGTGGAGCACGGTGAATCTATCAGTCAGTCAAAAAAAAAAAAAGTAGAGACAAACATGAACGGTGCGCCGTCTCGCGCATGATCTAAGTGCCACGATGCACCTTTGCTGATTCGGTTGTTGTTGAGAGAAAAAAGAAAAAAAGGTTGAGTGTCTACGGTGGCTGGCCTGTGTTATTTAGTCTTCTCGTGGTTCATCGTCGTCACGCACTTGGCCAAGCACGCGCAACGGCCGAGCCGTTTATTCGATCTCTCTCTTTGCCGAAGAACGCAAACGTGGTTCTCTGTGTTTCCTCCCATATTCTGTTTCGTTTTCCTTTCTTTTTTCTTTTTTTTTGGCAGCATGCGGGTGGACTACGGTTGTCCCAGCTCGCGGAGACTGTCGACGAACACTTGGTAGTACACGAGCATATCCAAGGGAGGCGGGTGACGAGGGTCGCAGACATGGCGGCCGGAGCCATCGCCGCTGCGAGTGCGCACGGCGTACTGCTGCCGCAGCCGGGGGAAGGCGGTTTCCAGCGGCGGGGGCACATCATTGAGATCATGCAGAACGCGCTTCTTCATCGATTCGGCACCGCTCGCCCGACTACGACTCTTGGCGTCGTGGCTCTCTTCGTCGGCGACCGGTTCGCGCTGAAGGAGCGGGTACGCGGCATCGTGCCGCGTGGCGTTGGTGGCACCAAGGTGCTTCCAGGCGTAGCGCTCGCCGAAGACCTCGCGGAACGCGGCGAGGAGTGTCACGTAGAGATCCATGCAGACTGCCTCCTCGGCCCGCTGGGCCTGCGAGGCCGCGAGGAGCTCCAGCGTCCGAGACGGCGAGATGCGCGTCGCCGGCCGTCCTACCACCTCCTTGTCGTCTCCCTCTTCCTCTACACCCCCTGCATCGCCGGCTGCTTCAGCACGGGGGAAGGGGACGCCCTCCCCAGGTTCAGGGCTACCTGTCTCGCGCAGGCACATCGGTCGCTCAAGTCTTGGCTGCTTGCGTGCGGCGGAGGGCCACCACACATCGGCATCGGCGGGGTCTATGTTCTCCTTGTTGGCGTCGCTGTCCGTGGCCGCCTCACCAAGGTGTGCCGCGGTGCGCTTAACACCTGCAGTGGGCGTGGTGCCGTGAAGGTGAGTCAGGCGCTTTCCGCTCATGCGGGTCGCCAAGGGAGTGCGGAGCAGCGGTGACGGCCGCTGCGGGCCGTCGCGGGCGGGGGTAGGGGTGGGTAGAAGCGCACCGCCGCGTGCGGGGGTCTCCGCGAGGCTCGGCATCCGTGCGGGGTGCCGCTGCTGCATGACGAAGTACGTCACCCGCAGCACCACCTCCATCGGCAGCACACCGTGGTTTTGACGATCGTAGCCCTTCAGGCGATGCAGCACCGCGTCGGCCACAGAAGCGAGCTCAGTGCGCAGCGCACTGACTGACCATGAAAAGCTACCGCCGTGTGAGCCAGAGAGGCGCGTGCTGGGTGCGAACCGTTGATTGCCGTGCGGCGTGTGGAGCGTGTCCGCACCACTGCCGCGCCCTGCCGGAGTCGGTGCGGCGAACTCCAACGCGCGCGAAGGCTCAAGGGTGTCGGCGGCGGCGACGGCGTTCTCACCGCTGCCACGCCGGCGCGCGGATGACGACGCGTGCGGGGAGGGGGTCATTGGAGACAGCGAGACGGTGGTCATCTGCGTGTTCGTGGTGTTCGTGGTGGTGTCGGAGACGTGCAGGTTGGTGCTCGCCTCGTCGCTCTCACAGGCGCCTTCACCGGAAGTCCGTGGCACCACCTCGCTCGCGTGCGGCAGACTTGCCCTCTCCTTTTCAAGCGTCGACAGTAGACTTGCGCGGGTGCGGCGGACCTCCTCCTGAGCCCGTTCCATCAACAGGCGCACCTCGTCACTGACGCGCTGCGAAGGCGTGTTGAGTGCGGAGATCGAGCGGCGTTGGAGTCGACTCGGAGTCGCGTTCGGCGACGAAGAGTGGGTGCCAGGCGCGCGCGGCTCGTTCGCACTCACGTCCCGCTCCTCGCGGTCGCAGGCGCACGTGGGGCCCTCTATCTCTTCGGTCGCCAAAGCGGACTCTGAACGCGACTTCGCCGGTGCTTGCTCACTCTCTTCGTCGGGGTGCGGTGCGACGGGGGCTGGTGACGCGCTCAGCGTGTGCGAGGCGGCGGCCAGTGGCTCGCTGAGGTGAAAGTCACGTGAGTCAATCCACTGGGCGCTGCTCAGTGAGGGCTTCTCCGAGGGGTCCGTCGCGCGTGGAGGTCTGGCGCTGGGGGCATTCACCGCGTCTGGCGCCCCGTGCGCCGCCGCACGGAGTCTGTCCACGCACTCGGGCGCCTTGCCGTCGACCAGCCACACGGCCGAGGAGGCCGCGGTGACCAACTGAGTGGAGCCCTTCATCACCTCTGCGGAGGCGGTGCCTGCGGAGTTGGTCGTCGTCACCTCGGGCGCCTGCGGTGAGTCCTTCTGGCTCTTCGTCGTCTCCGCAGTCGCAGACGCCCTGCCACTCACGGTGTCGTGCTGTTCTGCTGCGGCAGTGGCCTCCACGTGGAGGTGCTCGTCGCCGTCATCGCGCCGGTCTGCGGAGGGTGCCGCAGCTCGTTGCTCGCGCGCCTCGCGGACCGCTTGTGCGGTGGCCGCCGACAGCGGCGGGTCGGATGATGGGGCCAACGCACGCTGGGAGTGGCGCAGAGGACGCGGAAGGGGGCTGAGGCTCTCGGCAGCCTCACGGGGATGAGCGTCACTGTCGCCGTCGTGTGTGTGCGCATGGTCGTCGGAGTGGAGCGGGTAAAGACGCGTTTCGAGGCTGTCCTCAGTCATCGTTGCTGTGGGCGGTGCCTGTGCATGCGTGGCCGATGCCGACGCAGCCGCCGCTGCCATCGACTTTCCGTCCACCTCGGTGCACTCGGCGGTGGTCAGCACCAGCGACTCGCTCACTGCCTGTGCTGCTGCCGTTGTCGTTGTCGCCGTCGTTGTGGTGGTCTTGTTCTCTGCGGCATCCTTGTACGCGGACGGCACCAGCTCAGTCGCCTCTGTTGCGCGCCGGTTGAGGCGAAACAAGGACGTGAAGGCGTCATTCTCCACCGCGGAGACGAGCATGGTGCTTCCACGCGTCTCGACTGTAGCGTTAGCGTCGGTGCGCGGCGCATCCAGCTGGCCTGTCAGCACCACTGCCCGTCGAGGCGGCGGGGTGGGTGATGCGTATGTGCTTTCCGTCTCCTCTACAGCCCGCGCGGGCACCTCTTCGGCAGGCGCGGAAGCCGCCTTGGGTGCGGCACGGCGGCTGCTCGTGGAGGAGAGCGAGTCGTTGTAGCTGGGGAAGTCCGTAGCAAGCTCCGCCGGGCGTGGCGGCGGCGAAGCGTTGCGGCTGGCCGGGGCGGACCGCGACCACGAGGAGGCCTCCCGCTGGGGGTTCACCGTCGGCGACTCCACCTCCTCGTTCCGCCTGTCCTCGACGTTCTCCCCGGTGCCGGGCGAACCCGCACGAGGCGGCGGCACCTCAAGGTTGGTGGTTTCCTTCATGAGGATGAGCTGACTGGCCTCGTCGTCGTCGCGGTGGAACGGGTGCGGCACAGGGCGGCCCGTTGAGAGCGACCCGTTCACCGCAGACCCGCTCAACGAGGAGGCGAACGGCGGCAGCGAGCGCACGGCCGACGAGGTTTGTGCGCGTCCCGTGGCGCCGGCGCGGTGGTTTGCTGCGGTGGAGGAAAAACGACTGTTGGCGCGTGATGCCGCAGTGCTGGTGGGTTTGCCATCCTGCACGCTGGGGTCACGCGAGACCGGCAGCGATTTGTGGCTCGCCATCGGTGGCACGTTCGCATCTCGCGCACGAAAGAGCAGCGTCGGGGAGTGTGGCGCGCTCGCCGCAGCTTCCTCCAAGTCAGACATCATCGGCATGGCATCCAGACAGATTGCTGGCCGACCTCGGACCTGTGAACGGCTCTTGGAGGACTCATCCGCGCGGTGCGCTGAAGATCGCGCGCTCATTGGAAGAAGAGGAAGAAAGAGAACGAAAGCCGAGAGGCAGTGATGCACGATGGGTGATGCACTGACGCCTGCCAGAACAACACCAAGGTAAAGAGAAAAAAGGGAATAAAAAAGAAAGAAGTCTAGGTTCTCAAGAAGAGGGAGGACGAAGAGGTGTAGCTTCTATGGTGTTGTGTCTCTCGTCCTTCAGTCTTGGTCGTCGTGTTGTCACACTTACAGTCGTTTTCTGGGGCAGTTTTAAAGAAGGGCAGAGGTGTGGGTGTGTGCCGAGGAAGACGCGGACAGAGAGAAGGAGAGGGGAGTAGTAGCTGCACGGCGTGTTTGTGCGTGTTTCGGAAGCGACGAAAGGAGTGTGCGGGGTGCGGGGAAGAGTGGGCCCGCACTCGCAAGGCGCTGGAAGGGCAACAGCATCATTCCGGGTACATGGCCGATAGTCCCCTATCGAGGGTCTTGAAGTCACCGTGCACCCCTCCGTGCGTGGAATCGCATTGGGGCGGTACGGCAGCGGCATTGTGTAGTGAGAGCGTTCACAGCTTTCTGTGGCCTGTACAGCGCAACGAGTTCGCGCGCACAGCGGAGAAGCGACGAGACAGAAAAAAAAAAAGAAGCTCAGAAAGAAAAATGAACAAAAAAAGAAGAAGAAAAAACGTGGGTGAAGACGTGGTCAACAAGGCCTCACCGGAGATCGACCTCCAACTCGAGTAGAAGGGAATGCTGTATTGTACATAACATGAAGGAAAGAGAAAAGGCCTCGATGAGACAGACGCCGTGAGGCGGCCCCGTAGGATGGACGGTGTGGGGAGGGGGGGCTGAGCACTCCTCGCTGATCTCCTCGGCAGGCGCCTTAGAGCAGGTGGTGGCCCGTCACACCGTCGTAGGCAATGGAGCCGGTAGGGAACCGGAGAGCACGGCGCACGCTGATCTTGTTGCGTGTCGTGTACGGGTCGCGGCGAGACAGCCACCACATGCGCGTGGGCAGCTGCGCACTTTGCGGCCGACGTTGTCCACGCCACCACGGCTGGCCGCTGCGGCCTGCGTCGTGAGCACGCTGTAGCCCAACGACGTGCATGGCTTCGTTGACGCCAAGGTAGTCCGCCGCACTGCCGTCGCCGGGCCATCGTGCAGGCTGCCTGGCCGTGGCGGCGTGAGACAGCACGGGCCCTCGCTGAAGGTAGCCCGCACGCCGCGCCTCCCCTGCGCTGTGAGGGCGTCGCGCGCCGGGCTGTGCGTGGCGATCGCCCACTCCTCCAAACACGCGTGACGCCCACGCGCGGTACTGGCGTGGGTTTGCGCGAGTCAAGAAGGGTCGGGCAATGGCCGACGAGTAGCCGTGTGTGGGTGCGGACGTCCCCGCTGGTGCGGCGCCACGTGACCCGCCCGGCGACGAGTACGACAAGCCTGGCCCGCCGCTGCTCGTCACCGGGGCCGCACCAGCCCCCGCCTGACGCCACTGGTACTCCTCGTACGGTGTCAGGTCGTAGTGCACGTTATTGAAGAGGAAGGTGGCCGGCAGAGATGCGGCTCCACGTCCGGTGAGGCCAACGCCAACAATACCGACGCCAGGGTGTGAGAACGAGGTGACCGCGCCAGACGCGTTAGACGACGGGGCGAACCGCTGCTCCAACTGCATACGCCGATACTGTGCGAGCAAGTACTGTGTGTAGGCCTTCTGTTCCTGTGGGGTCAGCGGGATGCCTTGTCCGACGTGCGTGGGGACGTTGATGGGGAGTGGCTGACGCTTCGCGGGTGCGTGCGAATGGCCGCCCTCCCTCCCCTCGTCGTCATCCGCGTTGTTGTTGTCGTCGTCGTCGGCGTGGCTGTTCGGCGACTCGTCACGCGGTGGCCACAGCCCGGACGAGGTGACGGTACCGGGTGCATGGGACGATCCGTGGGCTCCGTGCGTTTGAGAGGGCCGAGACGCTGGTGCGGACGCGTGAGTCGGTGGCGCGGCCATCGGCGTCTTCCCCAGCACGCCACTGGCCAGCGGGGGCCGGCTCGCCAACGCCGACGACTGGTTCTTGCCGGCAGTGCGCTTCACCGTGGAGAGGCTCCCCTTGATACGTGTGCTCTTCGGTGCTGGACGTGCGGCAGCCCCGTCGGCCGTCGCGGCGGTGGCAGTCGTCGTGGCGGCGCCTTGCTTACGGCTCTTCTTCGGCTTGGCGTGGCTGGTATCACCGCCCTCAGTGGCGGGCGGCGCGCCGGGCAAATCCGTGGACGGCTGTGGCACCGACGGGGTGGCAGCCGTGCCGCTGACGAGGGAAGGCACCGACGACGCGGCGCTACCCAGCGGAGGCAGGACGGGTGTGTGGCGCTGGCTGGTTGGACGCGACGGCATGCGTGCGCCGCCAGAGGTTGAACCAGACAGCAGCGGGGGAGTGGGAGTGCGTGCGCGCGGCAGCAATGGGCTCGCCGGTGGTCGCTCACCCGCCTTCAGCACCTCGCCGTCGCCGCTGGTGCGAGAGGCCTCGGCGTGGTTCGTGTCGGCGCCGTTCACGTCCGCGGTCGGTGGCAACGGGCGGCTCGACTCAAACAGGTTCCGCTGCACGGAAGAGCCTGCCGAGGACAGCCGCGAGCCTGTCGTGCCAAGGTCGGGCGGCCCCTGTGCAGGCGGTGTGCGCAGCGGTGGGAGAGTGCCGCCGTCCGCACCGCCTCCGCCGGCCTGCGCAGGCGAGTGCGGACGCGGTGAGGAGGAGGGAGAAGCTGGACGGGGTGGAGGGGAGGCCGGGGAAGTGCTGTTGGTCACCGGGATCGCCGTGTTGACGCGGGCGCCGTCCAGCAAGGCACGAAGACGATCAATCTCGATATCCTTCACGACGAGCTCCCGCTGGTAGGCGCTCACCTCCGCCTGCAGAGTGGCGACGACGGCTTCGGCCTGTGGGGCCGGCAGTGGGTCGTTCGTCCGCGCGGGTGATGTGACGTTGCCGGGGGTGCTGCTGTGGGCTGGAGGCGAGGCCGGCGGTACCACGACCACGGCCTCTACAGAAGCGCGGTCGTCGCCACCACCCGCAGCCGGTGAGCTCGTCGGCCCGGTGCTGCTGCCAGGGTGTGCATCGGGCTCGGCCGGCGTCACGAGCGCCTCGTCTTCTGCTCTCGTCTGTGGTGGACACGGCTCGACGACGGGTACGTCTGCCTTCGTCGTGTGGCCGGCACTCGTCGTCGTCGCCGATGCCGTCGTGGTGGTCGGCGCGGTGACCGTAGAAGCCGGGGCCACCGTGCTACCTGCGGTGCCAGGCGCGCCGGTGGACGGTGTCGGTGCGCGACTCGGCCGGCGTGGCGCTGCGGATGGTGTCGCCGGCACACTCGCCGGTTTGTCGTCCGCACGGTGATGGGTGGTAGCGTCAGCCTCCTCAGCGTGGAGGTGCTTATGGCAGTGCGGGCAGACCAGCTCGGCTTGAGGCGGCAACGGCGTTGTTGTCGTGTTCGGCTGAAGCCGCTCTGTGGATGGGCTCGCTTGCCCAGGAAAGGAGGACGTCGGTGTGGTTGTCGCGGCACCTTCCAGCGGTGGTGACGCCATAGGACTGGTGTGCGCCGATGTCTGTGTCACGGCCGCCACCACTGCGGTGGTCGGTGTCGTTGCCGCTGTTGGTGCTGTGGTGTGTGCCTCACTGGCAGGTCCGGCGGACGCAACAGCGGAAGCGGACGTGTCAGGCAGCGGGAGTGCGGACGACGGTCTGTCCACGGTCGGCACGCTTGCTTGCACGTTTTTGGTGAACACCCGCTTCCGCGGTGTGACAGCCTCGGAGCCGACAGAAGAAACGGTGGCCGCGGCCGCACCGCTCGTCGATGACCTCGCTGCCGTGTCTTGGTGGCGGTCGAGGTCTTCGCGGTCGGCCGCGTGCTCGGCCTGTACCGCGACGTGATGCCGTTGCGCAACCTCCGTCATCGTGCCTGAGTTCTTCGTTGGCACGCGGGCTTGCGAGGCCGGTGCCGCCGGTGGTGCCGCGGTCGCGGCGGGGGTGGCGACGGCCGCTGGGCCGCCCTCCGTGCGTGGACCTGGTGGGCTGCTTGTCGGGGACGAGGCCGCCGCAGCTATGTGAGAGGCGGATGCGTACACATCGTTTTCCTGCTGAAGTAGCCGCACGAGGCTGCGGCTGAACATCGCGACGCCCTCTGTTAACTCCTTCGCCACGCGCGAGGCAAAGAACGGGACTTGTGCCTTGCGCCATTCCTCCCTCACCTCCGGGAGAGAGAGCTTCTCCGTGGTGACCTCCTTCTCGAGTGTCGACAGAAACCCAATGAGCTCCGCGCTGGTCTGCAGGCACTGCTGCTGGGCGGCAATGGCGTCACAGAGGCCGTCACGCAGCTGACTGTCCGCATCGATGTTGATCTTCTGAAGACGATCGAGTGCACGACGCGATTCGTAAGTGAGGGCGTAGAAGGACTGGACGGCAGCGTCGTTGGGTGGCTTGCCGATTTGCCGGGCTGCATCCTCAGCAGCGAGCTCGGCAGCGTGCCTCTCGGGGTGCAGGAGTGCGTCGTAGTAGGAGGAGCTGAGAAAGAACGGGGTTGTGGCACACGCGTGTGTGGTGATCGCATCGTGCATCTCCATCGTTTGTGCCTCGAGGGATGAGACGACCTGCTCCACATGCTTGCGGTACTCGTCGTGCTGCTGCAGTACGCACTGCTTCTCTAGCTCGGTTCGCTTCGCCTTGGCTTCCAGGTCGGCCAAATTCAGCTTCATGCGCGCTTCCTTGGAGCGGCCCTCGACGTCCGCCGCGATGCTCTCGAGGGCCTCCTGGGTGTACTCGCCGTCCCCGTCCTCGCCGCCCTCGCCGTCTTTGCGACCATCGCGGTTGCCCGTGCCACCGCGGCGCTGGAAGCGGCCGTACTTGGCCAGTTCACGCCGCAGTGTGGCAATGGCGGCCTCCTTCTGCGAGATGGTAACGAGGCCCTCTGCAACGCGGTTCTGAGAGACCTGCAGTTCCTCTTCGCGGAACACGAGCTTATCCTGCACAAGGCTCATCTCCGTGCGCATTTGACCCGCCTCCTTCTGCAGTTGCTCGATCATCACCTCAAGTTTCGCCGTCTGTTGGTGAAGCGCGGTGTTGCGCTCCTCCGCCTCAGTGGCACGGTTCTTCACGACAGCAAAGTCGCCTTGAAGGCGCTGAAGCTCCGCCTGGAGCTGTGAGTACTGCTGACTCCGCGCAAGTAGATCGGCCTTGGTGCGTTCCAGCACCTGCTTCGTGTTGGCGAAGCGGTTCTGCACGGTTTCAAAAAGCTCAAACGATACATGAATGTTGGGTACCGTGTCGGACGATGCGCAGCCCTCATTGCCTTCGAACAGCGCCTTGATGGCGGGGTAGTTGGGGACCGCCTCCGTGGCATCGAGAATGCGGCCGTAGTCCTCCACCTGCTGTGTAAGCTTGTGCTTGCGGGTCTCGTCAAGGCTGTCGCCGACGGCGCTGGTGCCGTGCTTGCCCGTCATCGCAGTCACAGCCGAAGAGGGGCCACCCACTGCACCAGCCGCGAAGCTTGTCTTGACGCCGCCGGTCGCGCTGGCAGCGCCGTCGCCAGCCTGGAAGCCAACGACGGCGGAGCGACCGCTACGGGTCGCCATTTAGCTGAGCAAAAAAAAAAGGTAAAGAAGGGGAAAAGAAAGCGCAGTAGAGGCAGGGTTGTATGTACAGTGCTGCACAAGGGCACGCTCAGCCGCGAGAGGGAGAGGAAAGATAAGTCAGCCTCTTCGCGAACAAGAAAAGAAGAAGAGCAAAGGCCCCGCTGCAGAGAGAGGTGGAGAGAGAAGAGCGGTTTGCTTTGCTGGTGTCGACCTTGTCAGTGTGTGTGTGTGTGTGTTTGTACGACTCCGCGGCTCCTGTGATTGCCGTGCCGTGGGTGGATGGGAAAGGTGAGAGAAGACAGAAAGAGGAGAGAAGGGACGAGGTTTGGGGACAATGAAAAAATGTTTAATCGACTATTCTTGGTATCATCTTGTGGGTGGGTGCACACACGGACAGGCTGTGGAGCATGGTCCCGCTGCCATGGGGTCAAGGTGAACAGGTGGTACCGCACGTCGACGAGAAGGAAACAACGATTCGCGTGTGTGCACCACTGACTGTCATCTCGGTGTTCTTGGTGATGCGCTGTCGTGGACACCAGTGCCAGGACCCAGCGGTCGCAGTGGCGAATGAAACTCCTTTTATTATTGTTCTTTCCTGTGACACCTCATGTTGTCCTCTTCGCGCGGCTGTCCGCGCCATCATGATGTTACGAGTGCAGAACAGCAATGAAGCGTCGTTCGTACTCGACCAACTTCGCTTCCATCTTCTCTGCAGTGTGCACACTGGTCAGCACAGGGTTCAGCATGGGTTCATCTTCGAGGACTGCCGTCGTGGCGAGGTGCGCCTCCAACGCGGCCTGGCGTGCATAGCAGAGTTGCACGCGGCTCCTTACCAGACAGTTGAGAAGCTGAAAGACGAGCACAAACTGCTTGCGGCACGCTTGCAGCTCATGTTGGCGAGACTTACGCGATGCGTGCTCGTCAAAGGCCGCACGTTCCCGCTGTTGATGTGATGCGTCATCACTTCTCCTGTCACTACAGCTTCCGTGACCCTTGGGTGCAGCACTGTGACGAGATCCCCCTCCTGCCTCAGCGTGGCTGCCAGCACAGCCAGCCGCCACCGAGTGGTGAGTGGGTGAACTCAGCAGTGCACCCACGGCGCAGCCGCTCCACCGCCGCGGGCCCATCAAGCCCATCTCCGCCTCGTCCACGCTGCTCGCCGCGCACTGAAGAATATCCTGGGACGCCAGCAGCAGGTTGCTGTCCTCCTCCGCCGCGCCTGCCAGTGCGAAAAGAACAGAGTCCTCCGTCGCACCACCCGCGGTCTCAGAGATGGGCATCACCTCGTACGGCACCGACGCGGCATGGCGGCAGAGATCGCGCGCGGCCCGCAGTGGATCGCGCCGCCGTAGCCATGTGGCAAGTCGTTCGTACACGCCACCACACCGTGCGAGCATGCCCATGACGATGGACGACAGTGGATCTTGAACCTGCTGCGGGTCGAAGCCGCTGTGGCTCAGCAGGCGCACCGGAGACGCGAGCGGTGAGCCAGGGCCACGGCTCTGTGTCTGCCGTGCCTGCGAAGCAATCCACGCATCGCGGTGCTGCAGCAGCCGCAGCGCGGTCGAAAGCCGGTCCTGCAGCAGTCCACGCCGAAGGCACTTGTGCACGGTGCGGCCCAGCGACTTGAGCGACCCTGGAAAGCTCGCCATGAGCACGGTGACGGTGAGCACCTGCACGTCATCGGTGAGGGGCTCGCCAACGTCCCTGAGAACGCCACTGTAGGCGAGGAGAACCGTCAACAGAAACACGAACCGCTCGCGGCACGCCAAAGGGGCCGCTGCGACAGCCGCGGCGGCCGAGCCACGCGACGAGAAACCAAGGTCCGTGGTGGGCTCCCGCACCGGTGGCGTTGGTGTGTTGTGTGCGCGCACCGCCCATTTGTGGGCGCTCTGCACGGCGGGCTCCAACACCAGCTCCACCAGTTGCTTCTGCTGAAAGCTGCGGTAGACGCGAAGAGGGCTGCCGGCATCCGGTGTGGGTGTCGGTGTCGCCGAGACGGAAGAGGACGGCGACAAGAGAGAAGACGGTGAAGACACCATGTCGGACCTCGGCGTGCCTGGTGGCGGCGTATCCACCTTGTAGGAGCTGGGCGGCAGTAGGCAGGTTGTCAGCACATCCAGCAACGATAGGAAGCCCTGTGAGCCGTGCGGTGGTGCACCCGCTAACGGCGGCGCGGTGAAGTGAGCCAGATACGGCACAGCCTCGGGTACACAATCAGGGCGATTCGTGAAGACTCTGCATTCGCGCCGTGGCAGCGTGCAGGCCGACGACGACCCCGCTGTTGTTGCCACCGTAGGCACCACTTGCGCAGCGAGACGCAACGCGTCAACAAAGGCGCTCGATGACATCCCCAGTGCCGGGCCAGGATAGACGTCCCACTCCGACAAGCAGGCAGCCGACGCTGCTGCGGCGGTGCTGCTGGTGCTGGTGGTGGTGGGAGCCATGGCGAGGCGGTTGGCACGCGCCATGTACCCTCGCCGCCGGCACCGCACGCTCGCCTGTTGCTCGACCACCGCCGTCAGCGCCGCGGCGATGCTCTCCGTCGGGCACGCTTCGGGGGAGTACACACACGCCGGCGCCTCGCGGCCGACCATCTCGGTGCACCGCAGCATCGCACGCAGCATCCGAGGCACCGCCTCCCCGCAACAGAACAGGCGGCGCAAGTAGAAGGACACACGCCAGACAACATCGCGGCTCGCGAGTGTGCTGAAAGTATCCAGGTCACCGCAGAGATTGGGTGCGGATAGCTCATGGATGACCATGCGCGCGGAGGCGGCGGCTGCCACGGCGAAGGGGCTGACATGGATCAGGTGAACACTGAAGAACGTGCTCGGGCGGGGATGATTCGGCGCTGTCGGGGGTGAGGTGGGCGTCACTTGCCGCGCAGCGAACACAAGCGGCAGGGTGCTGCCATCGCCGGAGAAGCCACACGCCGTGTACCACTGGCGCAGGCAGTCGTTGGCACCGGTGTCTGTCGCGGGCGTTGCCGCCTGCGGAATCAGTGGTGCGGTGACCAGCGCTGGCATGAATGGCACAGGCGTGTTCAGTTGAGACTCCGCGCGACAGAGAGGGGTCGGGGCACCGAACAGGGCATTGCCAGAGGCGTTGTCGTTGCCTTGGTCGAGGCCAGTCAACGACGTGGGGAGCTTGCCCAGCAGCCACGCAAGCCCGCCGCCGCCGCCGCCACCATGGCTCGTGCTGGTGTGTGTGCGGGGAGCAGCGGTGCGGCGTGCCGGGGCCGCCAGGTGCGGGCTCGGCTTCGAGGCAACGGAAGGCTCGCCACCCACCGACGCCGCGCTGGGCGAAAGCGCACGGGGCTGCAGCGCGACGCGTGTGGTGTGGTAGACGTGGAGGCCGACCGGTACTCGCCGACGACGCGGTGTGGCAGCGGCGGACTCCTCGGCGAAGGGTGAGCGGGGTGTGGCGCGCGGGATGGACGAACTCCACGCATTGTCCAACGGCCAGTCGAGGAGGTCATCGTCGAGCCCACTACCGCGGCTCGCGCTTCGCCCACCACGTGTGCTTTGACTGTACAGCGATTGCGCCACGGAGGCGGTGCGACTGGCCATTGCCGACGGTGGTACCGACACCCACTCCCCGCTCACGTTCGAAAAATCCGCGGAGGTGTTGCCGGAGGCGGCATCGGGTGGTGGCAGGGAGCATGGCAGAGCCACTGGACGTGCGTGTGGCCCAAGGACAGCGTTCAGCCGCAGCACAGTATTCTCGCGCGGGGTATCGACAAGCTGCTCAGCATCCAAAGCACCACCTTGTGTGAGGTGCTCGGCCTCCACGCACGACGCGAGCGCCGCCACGTCAAAGACAGCGGACGTCTCGTCCTTTACGGCATGCAGCACCAGCAGGTTGTCGCACACCTGCACAGCCAGCGCAGGGGGCGGTGGAGGGGGCGTCTCCACCGGCACAGATGACGCCGCACCAGCCTCGCGTCGCTGCGTGTGGCAGTCACTGTAGTTTCGGAATGATGGGAAAGTTCGTAAATCAAGGACGAGACGCCGCTGGTATGTTTCCGCCGTGGTGTTGGTCTCCCGAGAGAGATCCGCCGTGGTGCGTGCGTGGCCGCCTCCGCCCACCATGCTCGCAATCGCAGACGATGAGGCGGCCGTGCTCATGCCTGGTGGTGCGCCTGTTCGCGTGATCTGAAACGACGAGCCGCTGCCCAGCGACGTTGCCGAAGCAGGACGAGAGAGACGCTCGCCGTGCTGGGATTGTGCGGTGGACGATGAAGAGGCGTGTGCCGGTGCCGCCGGGCAGTACTGATACAACACCACGACGGCATCGCAGGCGACGACGTGGTAGACAAAGACACTGCCGTAGAGAAGCACGATGCCCACATGCGCGCCAAGGGCACGCGACGCGAGCATGCGCGGGTCCTCAACAGCGGACGGCTGTCCATTGTGGAGTGCCCGGACGAGGTCAGCGCATGACGGCGACGGCAGTTCCAGTCGGCACATGGGTCGCAGACAATCAGGTGAGACCTCGAACGGCTTCAGCACGACGTTGAGCACGGGCTCAGCTGTCGCGTTGGGTGCCGCCCGCGCAAACTTGCGCAGTGCCTCAACGTTCGCGGGATCGTCACGCAGCACCAGCAGTAGCCGCGTGGTGGGGTGGTAGTACCAGTGATCCACACGCGTAGGATAGCTCGCGAGCCGAGCCCACCCGCCGAGTAGCCCGGACGTGAACGTCTCCTGCGCCGCCGAGCCGTGGTGAAGGGTGAGCAGAGTTGGCAGCCCCTCTGCGCCGTGTGTGCTTTGGTGGTACGCCGCCGCATCCAGTTCAGACGGTCGCCCCAGCCGAATCAATTCAAGACCGATAGACGTGATGCACAGCATCCGCGGCGCCGGTGTGGCATTGGCCATGGCCGGTGCCTTAGGACCAGGCTCACCCGAAGCGTCCACCCGCCCCACGCAGCCGTCGCTCGGCACCACCCAGTAGAAGCTGTGAATGGGGTAGCAAGGCTCGCTGAAACGCAGATTGTGCGGCACACACTGATACACCGCGAAAGCAGCCAGTGGCACGCGACGGTCAGCGGCGGCGGTGGTGAGGGCGGCCTCGGTCAGCTCTGACTGAGCGTTAAAGCAACGGTAGAAGTAAATCGCAGACGCCTCGCAGCTCACGGCGACGATTTGATAGGCAATCACGAGCGACGAGGTCTCTGACTCGGTGAGACCCGATATGTGGGCATCCCCAACCGTCGGCGCGAAGAAGGTCGTCGGGCACCGCCGAGCAGCGCGCACCGACACAGTGGCGGCCGCGTCTGACCCGGTCCCAGAGGCGGCGTGCGCCTCGCGGGCTCGCTGTGTGCTCGGCAGCCGCCGCTGCACCGTCAGACAAAGAGCCAGGTCAGTCATGTCCGCGAGGCGATGCACATCCTCGTCGGTTTGTGGTGGCGGCGGTGGATGCGGCGGGGACGACGGGCCGTGCGGTAGAAAGGAGCCCGCTTCTGGGTTAGTTGCTGCTCGTGTGGAAGCGGCGGGCGTGGCCGAGGCTGCTCGGCTAAGGGTGAGGTGATAGAAGCAGATGGTGTTCTCGTTGGTGAGTAGCACCACATCACTCGCGACCTCGTCAAAGCAAAGCGACGTGACAACAAGCGGTGGTGCTGCCGTAGAGGCGCGGGTGGTGTCGTGTGATGGCGTGACGGCACCGGACAAGGACGAGAAAGAGGCGAGCGGCTCTTCAAAGACGACCAGCGGCGGGATCGCCGAATAATCCACGTCCGTGTTCATGGCTGCCGTTGGTGCCAAGCACGTCGCGCGAGCACAGGGGGTAGAACCACAAAAAAAAAATGGCACTGCTGAATGAGATGCAGAGGAGCGCCTACCGAATGGAACGCACCAGATAGACCTCTGTGACTGGCTAGCGGCTTGGCACTGGGGAGGGAGGGGAGGAAAGGGGGATGCTTATCGGGGTGTCACACCTCTGCTGGTGAGAAGGACCACACCGACGAGGCCCGCAACGCAGCCAAAAAAAAAAAGAGCGAAGAAGAGAGGGGACGGAGCAGTACGTGGTGCGTGTAACAGGAAGAGGCGTACGACAGCTGGCGCAGTGGGAGAGGTTCATCTTTGCGACGACGGTAGTTCTGCGTGTGCGGGGGTGGAGGACCGTATACACAGCCAGTCCTGGATACCCAGCAGATCACGCAGATTCATGTCCGCACGTGACGAAGGAGGGGATGAAGGTGCATACGGTATCATCGTCGACACCGCCGCACGACGTCTCTTCCCTCCTTCTGCCTCGCGGTGAGTGCGCGCATGCCGCTTCACGCACCCAGCTGGTCGTGAAGTCGTCTATCTCACAAGGTGAAACAACAACCGTGTGGTAGCGGTACTTGAGGCGTACACGTCACTGAATGAATGTGTTTGTGTGGGTGTCTGTTGATTACAAGTGACTTTGGCATCATCGAAGCACGATACCATTAGTGTGTGTGTGAGAGAGAAAGAGAGAACAAAGCTGTTAAGCACGCACCTGCCTCATCGGCAGAGAGTCCAACAGGTTTCGCCAGCCTCAGTGTGCGCACGTGCTGCATGTGCGTCCGCCAGGTCACCCCGACACACACACACACACACACACACACACAAGCTCAGTGCAGAGGAAGTCATCCTTAAGGCCCCTGCACCTTCTATTCTCTTGCCTTTTTCCTTCCTTTTTTTTCCTTTTGCAGCCCTGGTCAGCGCACGCTTGAGTGAAGACAACGCAGATAAGAAGAAAAAAAGCAAAAAGGGGGGTGTGGTGGCGTCTCCGCCTCGCCACCTCGTGGTCTTAGTAGCCAAGCTCGCGGCGCAGGAAGCCCTTGGGGCTGGTGAGCCAGGCCATGTCGTAGCTGCGGTACGCTAGGATGGAGTAGAGGAAGAGCACGGACAAGGTCGCCGGTGCAATCATGGTGTGGAAGAGAATGTCGATCACCACTGACAGCAAGCACACCGTCGTCAGGCGCGGAAAAGCCGCGTAGAAGCGGCCGAGTGCGTAGCACGCGAAGAGCAGAAGAAACACGTGGAAGCCAGTCCCTGTGCGCCACTTCACCCAGCTCCAGTAACGGGGCATCTCATCGACATTCTTCGCCATCCACTCGGGCAGGAAGCGATAGTAGAAGTACTGCGTGTCGGAGACCAAGTTGCGGTAGCGCTTATCCAGCGTGGGGCTCTTCGTGATGAGCTCGTAGGCTTTGTTAATCTGGTTGAGGCGAGGGATGTCACCTCCGTTGGCAGCCAGGTCAGGGTGTACTTCCTTCATGAGCTCGTGATAGCGAAGGCGAATTGTCTGGTTCGAGGCGCCGGACTTGAGGCCCAGCACCTCCCACGGATTATAGCCGGCGACCTGCGAGGTGACCGCCTCCTCGTGCGCCTCCTCCGCTGTGCGGCCGCCTTGCTCACGACGACGACGAGCCTCCTCTACTCGCTGAACATCCTCCTCGAGCGGCTTTTGCGTGGCGCGACCGCTCTCAATGTCGGAGGGCACGGTGCCGTATGGCGACACGGCGTACTGGCGCGAGGCACACACGAACGCGGAGCACGTCAGCGAAGACGACGATGACGTCGACAGCGTCGCCACGTTGGCGAACGGGAAGGCCGCCTTGTGCCAAGCGAACGCCCCGCGAAGACCAAACCGCGCGGGTGCGAGGGGCTGCGTTCGCATCGGCAGAAGCCGCGCGGCCCGTGAGGCCATCAAACACGATGTGGAGCGCTGCATACCCTGGCACGCGATGCTCTCAGTCAATGAGCGGACGGTGGGTTCGCGCACGCAGCCGTTCACGCGAGAGAAACAGGAGAAGAAAGGGGGAGAGGTGAGCTCACACAGGGCGATGAAGCGCGCGGTCACGTCACCACAACTACCTCTGGAGTACGCAAGCACGAACAGAGATTTGGGGGTTGACAGACACAGACACACACACACACACACGCACGCACGCACGTCGGGGAATTCGGCGCGTGTGGGGAGGGAGAAGAGCGACGTCACTGCAAAGAAGCCGGAAAAAAAGAGAGAGGGGGGAAGAGAAGTGGCCGTGGAGAGTCGTTTAGTTGTTGAGCATTGTGTCACTACCACATTCGAGCGCGATGTGTGTGTGGGTGAGTAGGCGTGTGCTTGTCGGCGTGGTCGGCGGTCGTACCCACTCGCTCCGCACCTTCTTCGTTCACTAAAGGAGGTCACTCGTGTGCGAACTAGCATCGGTTCGTCAGCAGAGCCCATAGCGCGGTGATTGTCTCTTTGCGTCATCCTCGTGACGGGGCAGTGATACCTCCCCCCCCCCCCCAGGCACCACACGGAAGCAACGCGAGTGGCTTTCTCCCGACGTTGATGTTGTTGTCGTTGGTTTTCGTGTTTAGTTCGTTGTTGTGATTTGGGGTTCATTAGCTGTGTATTGTCAAAGGGTGTTCCCCTCAATCCATTCATCCATCCATCCACCTCCTTCCACGGCAAGAAGGTATGCTTCTGTTGTCGAGCAGTCTGGTCATGAGACTCAACGACCGGCGGTGACTGTGCTCGTGTCGTTGACCAAGCTCTATCGGTCGCAATCAAAGTGCGGGAATCAAAAACAAAAAAGGAGCATCAGAGAAAACAGAAAAGCTGGTGTACCGCAAGAGAGGAGCGCCACACCACGTTGATCCGCTGTTTTGTGCCACGGCGGCAAACACGAAAACCCCCGACAACCGCATACATGCACGTGCACGTGGATGCAGTGTGTGTGCGTGTGTCTTACGGCAGATCCAGCGTGAGACGCCAGTACACGGCGGAGACAACAAAGCAGACGACGGCTTCGGGTGACTTGTAGATGTACAGCGCCGCACTCCAGATAGCCAGCCAGCACAGCACCCACAGCGTGGTCGGCGACTGCACGGAGGCGAACATGAGCAGCACGAAGGTCATCAGTGACAGACCCACTCTGGCAGGCGTGGCAACGCTGCCCCCTCCACTGCCAGACGACGTGCGGCTCTCGGTGTCCGCACGGCTGCCACGGTACGCCCGGTCGTCGCGCTCAGCACGGTCATCAATGAGACCCAGGTTCGGCACCAGCACGTAGATGAGGAGCGACAGCAGCACGTTGTGCAGCCACACGGCCCAGGTCCACGCTCGCTGGCCAGCCACGTCACCGGCAGCGGTGCCGTTTGTCAGCGGCGAAGCATAGCGCGGTGCGTACACGGTCGACGTCCTCGCGCGACGCGCACCATCCCCACCGCGTCCGAACACGCGTTGCACCCAACTATGTGTGCGCCGCCTTGGCCCCGCGGGTGCCTCCACGGTGAGCAGCGTGTCGGTGATGGACACGATCATGCACTGCCGGTGAGGGGCAGACTTGTGTGCTGCTGCCGCCGCCACGTCCTCGTCTTCGCGTGTTGCTGAACGCGCGCGCACCTCGCCAGTGCCGTCGACCACGGTGGCCTCCTCGCGCACACCGTCGCGGTACGAGGACGGCGGCAGAGGTACGCACAGCTTCACGAAGACAGAAGCGTTCACGGAGAGAAGACCGTCCGTGTACAGCCCATCGCGGTGGAAGGCAAATGCGTGGGAGGCAATGACCTGAGGACGACGGTAGCGGAGAAGATCAGCTGCCACCGCCGTGTAGGCGGCGCTGATGCTAGAGCTATTCATGTGGAAGCGCACGTTGCTGGCGAGCACGGCGGGAGACGAAGACGCACCGCCTAGGTTGTTGGTGGGTGTTGACGGCGGCTGCTGTTGACTCTGTGCCACGAGCTGCGCCAGCGAGACGGGCTCACTGGTGAGCAGGGTCGTGGGTCGCTGAGAGGGAGTGAGCTCCGCGCCGGTGGCATCGCGCAGGGCGTAGACCACGACGCTCGCCTCCACGTAGGCGCCGCCTTCACCGGCACTAGGCACCACTGGTGCACGCCAGTACTGCTGGAACTGCGCGAGTGCACGGTAGGCCGATGCGGGGCACAGCCACATCAAGTGCCACTGCGTGGGGATGCGCTCAACGGCATCCCATGGAATGATCAGGGGCCGCGAGAGGTAGGCGGACTCGAGCGACGGTGTGCCGAAGCTGGGCAGCTGTCGCGCGGTGAGATGGTGCGGAGAGAGTGGCGTGGCGGTACCCGTCGATGTCGCACCGGTTGCGCGGCGCGGCTCCAGGAACGCCCAGATGCCCGTCAGGTCGCCCGCGACAAAGAAGGTCGTGTCGGCGAGCAGGCAGCCATGGCAGTTCGTGGCGATACCCGGCACGGCAAAGAGAATCTCCTCCACTTTGCTGAATCGTCGTACCGCAGGCAGCTCACGCCACGCTCGCTGCGCGCGTAAATCGTCGCGGGTGCCATCGTAACGGCCACGTCCGCGACCGTAGGCTGCCCCTCCGCTCCCCGTGCCGCCGGCGTGGTAGGAGGGATCGTCGGTGATCACGTCCCCTTCGAACAGACCCTCCGCGTCGCCCCACACCTCCAGTCGGCCGAGTCCAAGCACGGCGCTCTCCGGCTGCGGTGGTACCTCAACGCTAACGAAGGTATCGTTGTAACGCCGCACGAACTCATGGTAAAGCAGGATATCGCGGTCAGCCAAGATGGTGGAGAACAGGTAGTTCACAAAGTGCGAGCGGTACACGCCGCCGCCCTTGAGGTACAGATGGTGCGTACTGTCCAGGCTGTAGTGCTCAACAATGCTGAAGCTGTTGATGAGGGCCGTGTTCTGCGGTGCGCGGCGACGTGTCGGCTCGTTGAGTGCGCCACGCGCGGAGATCGTTGGGCGCCACGAGTGACCTGCCGCGCCAGCACGCCGCGCGGCCTCTTCCGCGGCGGCGGCGTCGTGCTGAATCGCCTCCTCACCGTCCATCCCAACAGGACTCGTCCAACTGTCGCCGATCAGCTCGATGCCCAGCTCGAAGCCGTTGTGCCGCAGGTCCGACTCGCACATGAGCAGAGGCCGCTGGGCAGTGGACTGGAAGGTGGGACCGCTGTGGCGCTGCTCATAAGCCTTGTCGCGCGCGGCACCACCGCCCAGCGGCAGGACAGACCGAATGGCGGCGGCGGCGCCACGCAAGGGCTGCACCGGTTCGTGTCGCGTGTGCGGGTGTGTTGCCGCGAGCTCCGCCGCGTGGAGGTGCAACCGTGCGAGAGTGGGACGCACCTCAACAACAAACGTCACATCGCGTGCATTCTGGCCCCGCGCGGTGAAGCTGTCGGCTCGCAGTGCCTCGCGAATGCGCACCTGTAGGTAGCGTGGGTGCTGGAGACGCCTGAGGAGCTCGTCGCTGTCCTGGTACTCGTTGTACTCCTCCAAGGAAAGCATCTGAAATGACGGGCATGCGCTGAGTTGAAGATACAATGTTTTTCGTGAGGTGTGCCCGACGACGGCGTGCATACCGCTGCGCAACGTGTCCAGACACGGTGTGAGCCCCACGTAGGGGCTGGCGTTCGGTGGCAGGTTAGGGTTCGGCAACTCGCGCAGCTCGACCTGATCTGCTGTGAAAAACGGTGCGGAGAAGACAGCGCCAGAGATGTTGACGAGCAGCACCGGGACATCACCCTCCACCTCGCACTGCTTGACGGGACCAGGTGGCGTCAACATCGGCGCGACGTCTAGGATCTCGACACGACCCATGGTCACGAGCGAGTGGCGATTGGGCACTGGCGTGGGCACGCGCGTGGGAACCCGCGGAGGGTAGGCGATGTGCGTGCCGCAGACAACATCCTTGTGCAGCGCCGTCCGCAGTAGCAGGTCATACGGTGTGGAAAACGCCTCGTACCGCGGCAGCCGCAGCCGAACGGCGCTCGGCTCAAGACCGGTGACGCCGCGGTAGGTCTCCATGACCTTGCGCACCCGCTCCGCGCGGCTCATCAGGCTCGGTGCGTTCATTAGCTCCAGTCGCTGCTTCGCGTTGCGTGATTTTTCGTCGTTCAGTATTGTCTGTCGTGCCTGCTCGAGCTCACGAAGCTGTTGCGGGGTCAGCCGGCGGCGTGCGAGGGCAAGCTGGAGCTCTGGGCGCAGACCGGTCACGTCGATCCCGTCTTGGGTGATGCGGAAGGCGCGTTGGATGCGCTCGAGTTGCAGCTCAATAACCTCCAGCGGCACCAACTCGGCGCCGTGCGGGCTGTGAAATGGTGAGGCGGACGCAGCGGTGCGTGACGAGGCCTGTGCGGCCGCCGCGGCGCTGCCGATCGCCAGCCCCGCGCCCGATGGCGGCGGTGCCATTGTGTCGCTCGTCGTCGACGACGCCACGACTCGCGTCTTGCCCGTTCTGCCAATCACCTCGGTGGTGCTTAAGACGTGCTCGAGTGACGGAAAAAGCACCTCGCACGGCACGGGCTGGTCCTGAACAGCGTGCACGTACTCGAGCCACTCGTCCGCGGTGCGGCCAACCACACCGTCGGGTCGGTTCGTCTCCACCCAGAATTGCAGCACATCGGCGGCGCGGACGTGGCCGTGCACGCACTGCAGCAGAAGTGATCGGTGGCGTGTGCGGTGAGGCAGCGCAGAGGAGGCGTCCTCCGTGCCGTTGTGCATCACCGGTTCGCCAGGCAGCGGGGTGCCATCGTTCATCTCTGCCTCGTCGTTTTCGTCGTGCTGAAGGACAGGCGCGGCGGTTGGGTCGTGAAAGACGACGTAGCCACCGAGGAGGCGCGGCTCTGACATATCAAGTCGCAGTGTGACGATGGACTCGTTGCCGCGGGTGACGTTCACTTCGGTTGTCACATCGTCGGGCAGCCCTTGCAGGCCCACCAGGGGCCGCATCGCCACGTCACGGCGGTAGAGCGTGTGAGGATCCAGAATGGGCAGATAGGCGAGCATGCCCCGATGATGCTTCTGCTGGTGGGAAAAGATAAAGGAGCCGGCGAGGCCGCGATCCGCGTGTTTGCCGGTGGACGTGTCCTCCAGACTAATGTGACCAGCGCCGTCGATGACGCGGCTCGTGATAAAGTCTGGTGTGGCTGCGCACACCCGGTGCCCGCGCGACGTTGAGCCACCACTGGCGCCGTCACCACCGTCAGCGACGACAGCGCCATTCCCATCCACAAGCGCCACACTGCGTCCGTACGCTTCCCGGTTGCCCAGTGTCGACGAGGACGACGACGAGCGTGTCCGGTCACCGCCTGGGGACGCCAGAAAGAGCGGCAGGGTGACCTCACGGGGCGAGAGATGTCGGCCGGCCTGGACCGTGAAGCGCACGCACCGACCGCGGGGCAGACCCTCGCGCCGGATCGGGGTCAGGTCCGTCCAACGCGTGTCGGCCCACACCCACCACGGCACCGCACACCCGGCCTCCTCCGCTTGCTTCGCGCCGTCCTTCATGACCTGCTCAAGCGCATCCAGTGGCACCAACTGCACGTTTGCCGCCCACGCGTCCTGGCGACTGGAGGAGCCCGCGGACTGGCCTGCTTGTCGCGTTGAGCGCCATGTCGGGGAAGCCTTCCGTCGTCGCAGCTGTGCATCTGCCACGGCCGGTGGTACCTCTGCGTGAAGGCACATGGAAACCTTCGCCGTGCCCGTGTAGCCGTCGCACTCGTGGTCGAGGGTGGTGTTGACGGTGAAGTACGCGGAGACACGCTCAATCAGGAAACTGCCGCGCAACTCGCACGTCTGCCCGACCATGGGACCGAACACGTTTTCAGAGGGCCGCAGCGTGTACATGAGCTCGGTGGAGCCGACGGGCACCTGCTCCATCGTCAAAAGCCCCGCGCCAGGGCGGGGTGGATGTGCGCCGACGTAGGGGAACAAGACGGGATCGTTGAGGGGGTAGTAGCCCGTAAAGTTGAGCAGCGGTTGCCAGCCTAAGCGGGGGTCCAGAGAATCTTGCCAAGGCGTGCCCGCCTGCCCCCACAGCCCCTTGCGGGTGGCCTTGGTGTTCTTCTTGCCCGATGGAGTCGGCTCGTCGGGGCTCTCACGCACGAACCAGTCCACTGTCGACGACGTCGTCACGACATCGGCCGCGCTCGACAACGTGACGAGGCGGTGCGAGAACAAGTTTTCAGTCAGCACGACGACGCGCACGGAGTCGTAGTCGACGAGCACACGACGCTCACGTGTGCGTCGGCGAGGGGTGTCGGACGTCGTGTGCGTGCCGCGGCTGAACAGCTTCTCCTCGCCGTACACGTCCTTGTCGTAGTCGTCGGGGTCGTCACCGACCGCCTCTGTGTAGACGCGGTAAATGGCCCAGCGGATGGTGAGGATGCCGAAAGGCAGTCCATGGACGAGCGTCGTCTCGCGACTGCCGTGATCAAAGCGGATGCCAGTGAAGTTGACACCGCGTGTCCACACCTCGTCGGGGGCCGTCTGCAGCGCCACGACCTCCCACTGCGCAACAAAGGCGTGCGAGAGGTCGTGGGGAATCGGGACCGCCCGCAGGGTTGCCGTGCCGCCGCAGATGAACAGCTCGCGCTCGAGCACCTGCGCACGAAACACATCGAGAGTCTCCACCAAACTGACGTTTGGACAGACGTTCGGGTAGGCGGGGTCCGGTAAGTAGTGGTCGATCGTGTACAAGCCCGGCTCTGTGAGGCCCTTGATGAGTGCGGTGGAGCCGCCCCTGTCGCGCGCGACGGCGGCCGGGTGCTGGAAGAGGTGTGTGAAGTGCACCTGCGCCATGACCGCCTCGGTGCCCGACGGGTCGCTGAGCTGAGGAATGAAAGACCGCAACGACCAACGTGCTGTGTGTGGGTTCGACGGTGCGTCCACGTGCACAACAGCGCTGGGACCCACGACACGCCACGCACGTCCGTCGTGGCCATTCGAGCGTAACTCATAGAGCTCAGGGTCTTTACCGTCTCGTGCGCGCGACGTGCCTCTGTGAGGGAGCGCGCCGCCGGCACCGGCTGATGGCGCACGGACGCGCACGGTATGCGGTGACCCGTCACCGAGCACCACAAAGTGCGCGCGCGTCAGCACCGTTGGGAACACTCGCTGCAGCAGAAACCAGTCGGCCCGGATCGTCTCCGTGAGGTGGTTCTGCACGACGAGTCGGCAGTTCGTCGCGTTGTGATGCGTGGCGCGGCTGCCGTTCGCGGCCGGCGCCTCCACGTGCGTGATGGTGCTGTACACAGGGTCGCGCTTCGCCGTCTCCATGACGGCGGTGTCCTCGCACTCCCACGTAAAGTCAAAGTGGTAGAGCACGCTGAGGTGCGGGTGCCGCGAGAAGACGTACTGCGGTTGGCAGAACGGGAGCACCGCGACGGCGGGCGGGGGAGGCGGCGGCAACACAGTGCCGTACCGTTCGTCTTCCCTGACTGCGCCGCGCGGGTTGACGACCAGGAGAGATGTGTGTCCAGGGTGCTCAAGGCACATGCCGCGTCGGGCGAACTCAGGCCGGTCAGCCTCCACCGCCGCGTTCGGTGCAATCCGCGAGGCGCGCACCACGTAGTCCACGGGGTAGAGAGAGGCGTTGTGGAGCCGGTGCAGCTCGAGGCGGCGACGATCCACATGATGTCGGAGAAGAAAAACGCGGTTGAGCCGATGGTCCTCAGCGCGCGTGCGACGCTGAGCCTCGCGCTCCAGTCGCTGGAAGTACACCTCCACCGGGTTCGGTGCGGTGCGCGCGAGGTGGTCGCTACCGTCGTCGCCGTGTCGTCCCTGGCGGCGGCTGTACAGATCAGCCCAGAAGAGGTCATCATCGTCGGTGCCCGCGGCGTCGCGACGAACGTACGGCGCCGCTTCCGCATCGGCGTCCTCCAGGTCCTCGTCGCCGTAGACGGGCTGACGCTGCCACTGCCAGTCACTCCCGTCAACGTTGTCGTCCCCAGCCGTGCCGGGGTAAGGCATCTCCTCGCGCGTCAGAGCCACATCGAGTCGCCCCAGCCGCCGCCAGATGAGCCACGGGAAGTCACCGGCCGCCACCGCCACACGACGACGTTCGACCTCGCTCAAGCGGTCGTCGCCGTGGCGTGTCCCGTCGGGGTATGTGAAGTGGGCGCGGGTGTGCATGAGCTGGTTGGTCGCGAGCCCGATCAGTGGGGTCATCTCCGCCTCAAAGTACGCCTGCGGTCCAGAGAAGTTGAACGAGTAGCCAACGTCGCCGTCGTAGCCGGCAATGGGGATCACAGTACGCTGTCGGTAGAGGGTGGTCGCGTGAAGCATCTCTTGAAGGTCATCCCCATCGACCTCCGGAACCACGTACGGCACATACTCGTGCTCCCCGATGATGCGGCGGTGAACGTACCACGCGTCCTCCGCGGAGTTGTAGGCCGAGTAGGTGTAGACAGGTAGGGTCGCCACACGCTCACCAGGCGCGGTGGTGTTCACGCCAATGTCCACCTCAGTGCTGACACGCTCGAGGAGCGACGGCAGGGAAAAGTAGCGCGCCGGCAGACCGCGATCTTGCTGAAGGCCATCGACGTGGAATACTACATCAGGTGGTCGCTGGCACCGCCGCAGTGAGTACGTCTTGGTCACCATGCCGACCAAGTTGGTCGCTGTCCACGTCACATCGCAGTGCGTGTACACCTCCACGCCGCATGCCAGCATCACCGCGCGGCGACGCCCTCCCGTGCCGGGAATGGGCACACCCGGCAGCTCCTCGTCCAGCGCGTGTGCGAGGGCCCCCCGGTCGACGTCGTCGTCGTCGCTTTCGTCGTCGTCACGGTCCACCTGTCGGTGTCTCTTCGTGGTGCCGCGCCGCGCACGCACGCGTGCCGCAGCCGCCTCTAACGCGGCGTCGTCGTAGTTGACCTCGCGCTGCACGAGGAATGGTGGGTGTGAAGCCTGTGGACACGCCGGCACACGCCACTGAAGGACCTCGTCCTTGCGAAGTGCTCGTGGAGGTCGTACCTCAACGCAGCTGTCCTCAGTGTACACCGGTACGTAGGCGGGAACGATGGGTGGAGCCTTGATGGCCACCACGCTGATGAGCACCTCTACCGGCACGTCGGGGCAGCGCGCGAGGTAAGAGACACCGTAGCCATACCGCAGATCCTCGCCACTGTCCTGTGCCACGAAGACGAGCGTCTTGTTGGGTAGCACGCGCTGCACGTTCGGCACGCTGCTCGTGTCCAGCCACGCCTCTAGCCGCTCATTGACAGAGCGGATGGCGAGTGGGTTGTGGGCGAGCCAGTAGCCGTTGGGGGCGTCGTCCTCCGCGCCGTGGGTGGCGCGGGGTGCATATGGCTGTCGACGTACGCCATGGCTAGACGTGTCGGCCTCATCCACCGCCGCGTCCAGCGCCGCCGACTGCAAAGGCCGCGGTGGGGAGACGCGCCAGCGCCGCTCGTGCATCGGCAGCTCTACTGTGATGGCAGACGGGTACGTGGCCGTGCGACGCACGACGAGGTGTGGTCGAGACCGCACTTCAACGCGAATGTGCGAGCCGTCGCGTGGCGTGCGTGAGCTCTCTGTGCCGTCGACTGGGTTCGGTGCCTCAGTGTGCACAGTGACGTACGCGTGGTCTATGTTCTCGTCCACAAGCATCGCCGCGGCAGAACTTCGGTTGTTCACGACGAGCGACGCCGCCCACACGACTTGGTACACGTTGCGGCGTGGCAAGCGCAGACGCGCGGTGGTGCCACTGACACCGCCATCCATGGTGGGTGTGGCCTGGCACATGCCGCGCGTCTGCGGCTGGGAGGTGCCGTTCGGGTGTTGCCACAGGCCGCAGACGAAGTCGCCCTCCTTTCCCTCCTCTGCCTGCGGCGACGTCCACGCGGTGTCTGGTACGTTCACAAGGAAGTGCTTCTCTTGCCGCATGCGCCAAAGCAGCTGGCGCAAGATCAGTGCGGCGATGTCCTGCTCCTCTGCGCACGCGGTGAGGGGAGTGGGAGTGGTGATGATACTCTGCACCGCCCACAGCTCGCGACCCTCCAACGGCACCGGGTCGCACACGTCGTCGACATCCCGCACAAAGTAGGCGAGAATGTTTTTACCAATGAAGAGTGGAAAGCGCACCTCAGGGGTGTCGAAGGGGTTTTGGCGCACCTGCACAGGCTTCTGAGGGAGCGGCTGGTCTTGCAGCGGTGTGTTCTCCCAGTAGCCGTAGTAGAAGAGCGGACGGCGGGTGCCTGATGTGGTGCGGGCATCGAGCGCGAGGGGAACCTGTTCATGTGCGAGTGTCTCCTGTGCGCTTAGCCTCAGTGTCCGGTCAAAACCAAAGTGTGGCGCGGGGCGAACGGGGGGCAGAGCCCACGGCCGATGGAACGGCAGCCGCATCACGAACGGACCCTGGGCGGATTGTCGCACGCCTTGACGCGTCACTGTCACCTCGACGTGGTAGCGCACGTCGGGCTCCACCATCCAGTACGGGCTTGGTGCGTGGTCCAGAAGCAGCGCTCCGGTGCTGTCCACCTCGGCGACGAGCACACGGGTGTGGTCCAGCACAACGCGCCCCTTCGGGCCCTCCTCTCGCACCACCCACCGCACCTCCGACGCGGGCAGCACCGGTGGCGAGAGAAGGAACGACGTGGCGTACCCCACAAGGTGATCCACCGCGCGCAGAGACGCGTGTCCGTCGTCGCGAGCCGCCTGTCGTGCCTCCTCTACCATCTCGCGTGTGACGCCGTCGCGCAACACGCGCGTCAGAAACCGGTGCGGCTTGACGCGTGACTGAGTCGGTGTGGTGCCGCAGTGCGGACCGAGGCCGAGAATCTCAACCGGAGGGAGCACATCCCGCTGCATGTGCAGGAGCGGCATCACCAGCAGTGTGTGCGGGCACTTGCACTTGAGTACCGTGTTGACGACTTTGAGCTGCATATCAGCTGAGCTGTCCTCGAACGCGGCCGTGGCGGTGCCGCCGGCCGATGCCGCATCGTCACCATGATGCGCCGTGGGGCTCCGCAACGAGGTGAATGTGACCTTGGCCAGCTCGTGCGCGTCCACTCGTCCGGTGAAGAGGACAATCACGTCACCGTCGCCATCGTTACCACTCTGTTGATCGCTCTCCGTCAGCGTGTACGTGTGGTTGTAGGCCTGCCCGGTCTTTGAGTTAACAATAAAGGCCTTGCGCTGCGGAAACAGCTGTGCCTTCGCCTCGGCCGACAAGCTTTGGAATGGCGAGGCTTGCAGCAGGAACGAGAGAAACTGCGAATATCGCGCGGTGTCGCGCAGGAGGGCCCCGTGGAACTTGTAGTCGCAGCAGAGCGAGATTTTCAGCGAAAGGTTGGCCTCCGTCGACAGGCTTGCGGGCGTGAGAAGCTCCGTGAAGGTGAAGGTGCCGCTCGCCCACGCCACCGACGACCGCGGGCATCCGAGGGTGGCCGAGCACGACGACGTGCCGTCCATCGTCGAGACTGAGCTCATGGAGAGCGTCGTGATCGTACTATGGGTGTTGTTGCGGCCCGAGTAAATGTACTCAGCCTTCTGTGCCGACGTTTCGCGGGCACGGCGCGCCTCCGGTGTCTCGAACAGTGCCTTCTGCAGACGCGAGACCGGGTCGGTGCCTTGGAGCAGCGGGGCGTTGAGCTGCGTCAGGCTATCAAAAAAATCATCGTCGTACAGCCCGGTGTGATGAACGGAGTGGCGTCGAGGGTCACTGCCAGTGGAGGCCTCGTCTGTGGCGCTCGCGGCGTCCGCAAAGCGGTGAGAGCGTGGGCTCACGTGACGCGAGGAAAGTGGTCGCAGCCCATCGGCAAGGACGAGGAGCAGAAGAACAAGAGTCAGGCGGCGGATGGGCGCCGTCAGCCGTCCAATCCCACGCGCGCCACTGACGCCTGGCCTCGTGGTGATCATCTCTGCGGAGGAAAACACGAATAGATGTCGCCCGTCCTGCCCGGTTCTTCACTTCTTGAGTTTTGCGTATACCAGCGGTGCAGAGGGGGGCGGGAGAGGAGAGGCAGTCCGTGTCGATCACCTTTCGTCGAAGGGAAAACGATGGAGCAATCGGCAACGAACACCGCCGGCTACTGCGCTGGGACCCCTCTCACAAGTCAGAGTGGGTCTGTTTGTTTTGGTTTTTCTCTTTCTACTGTTCTGTTCGTCGTGAGTGCATTCCACGATGAGGGAAGAGGAAAGAAAAAAGAAGACGAAAACAAAGGAGAGGGCAGCGGTGAAAAATAAGAATCAGAATAGCGGAAGGGAGAGATCGTTGTGTTGGTGAGGTAGTAGAAGAGGGAGGATATGGTGAGTGACGCGTCGTATCGGAGACCACAGCACACGTGTGTGTGAGAGGGAGCGTGAGGGCCTATCCTGTCGCCGGTGATTCGTGCGTGCGGTGCGCAGACGGCACTCTTCCGTTGGTGCCGCACGAGCTGGAAGTCACCTGAGACGACACAGCTACCGCGGCTGACGTGCCAGTTCTGCTCGCGCAGCTGTCAGCGCAAGACAACAATGGCGGCAGGAATGAGGGTGCGGTACACTGTACTCGCGGCCCCTCTCACACGGGAACTACTCAGCTTCTCGTCCCACAGTGGTCTGCGTGGCAGTGAGAGTGGATAGTCAGATCTTGTTGTAGCTGTTCTTCATCGAGCTCAGGACCACGGGCCGCTGAAAGTAAGTCGAAAAAAGGGGGCGGAAACGGTAATGAGAAACAAAACAAAAACAAAAATGAAGCAAAAGGAAAAACAACACCCGTAGGCACCACAGGCTGATTTGTAGCCGAAGCTGGTGGAAAAGAGGGAGATGCGATAGACCACAACGGCGTGTTTTTTTCTGTTTTGTTGTTTGTTGCTTCCTGGTTGGGATACTCTCTTTTCTTGTTCGGTTTTTGTTTTTTATTTTTTTGTTCGTTGTTGACTCTTTGCAGTGTCCGCCGCGGCTTGCCGCGGCAGCGGCGGCGGCTCTCTCTCTCTTGCCTCCTTTATTTTCACTCCTTCGCACTTTCTCTCTCCCTTTCCTTGCTGCCAGAGCAACAAGAACGGAGTGAGATGGCAAAGGAAGTAGAAAGCAACGAACGAAATCGCGGCAGTTGCAAGGACGTCACGAGACAGTGCACCAGACCACTATGGAGTCAACGTGTGAAGTGAATGAGCTGGAACACTGGTGCTAGGGCTCAAAGAGAAAAGGAGAGGAAGTCAACACACGCACACACATACAAGTGATCGAAGACGAAGACCCACGAGGCATCCAGCGAGGGCAGCGTCCTCGCACTGATTGTTGTTGTGGTGGTTGCTGTTTTTCCTGTGTGCGCTCGTCACTCGTCCGCTGCTAGCACGCGAGTCGTCACCAGGTGAATGTCTTACCTTCTTCTTTTTGTTTCCGTTCGTGTGGCCTCCACTCGCCGCTTCTTCTCCCCCCAAAACACCCGATTCAAGATCTGGAGGAGCGGGAATGGAGCGAGGGGGACCGCCTGCCTACGTTGACTCTTGCTCACTCACCTTCGTGAGTGCGCGTGTGCTTGTGCGCACACGTACTGGATAGGCACAGCGGTTGGTGTGACAACACGCAAGCGGGAGAGAGAACGAGGACAGGGAAGCAAAAAGAAGAGAGAAGAGAGAAGAAAGAAGAAAGGCGGCCTCCTTGGTCCGGTGGGATGCCATGGCCCTCGGGACCTTTGTTTGTTTGCTTGTTTCAACCCATGCTTGATAGTAACGTCAAAAAAAAAACCCTAAACTGCTCCTGTCATCGGAAGTTAGTCCTGCACGTTGAACGTGCAGTTTCCGCGCATGAACGTGATGCAAGAGCCAACGAGGGCAACGCGCTCGGAGTGGTGGCCGATCATGATTGCCGTCATGTAGCCGCCACGCTTGCTAGCCTGGTAGCAGTGGAGGCGATCACCCACGCTGAACTTACCATCCTGACGCCGGCGCAGCCAGTAAGGGACGATCGTGCAATGCATGGAGCCGGTGACGGGGTCCTCAAGCACACCGAGCCACGGGGCGAAGAAGCGGGAAATGATCTCGGATTCACAGCCGGGGCCCACATCGATGTCGTCATTGTTTTCTGCCGTCACGATCAGCGCGCGCGGGGCGACGAGCTTGGTCTGGTGCTGCTTCAGTGCTGCATCAAACTCAGGGCAATCAAACGCCGCAAGCAGGTCCACAGACGTCGGCTTGCACTGCGAAATGTAGCGCGCAGAGATAAAGGAAAGTCCGTAGTAGCCGTTGCCCATGTTGAGAAACACGTCATCACAGGCATCAGCGCCGTAGGGCAGGCCCAGCGCGGCGATCAGCTTCTCGATCACGGCGGTGGGGAACACATCCTTCACCGAGACAGCCTCGGTGGAGGGGAAGTGCACTTCGTAGGAGCGGGGGGTGTTCGTGACGTCACGGGCGAGCAGGCTGAAGGCGTTGTCCTCCACCTGGCGCTGGCGCACGCTGATGATCCCGCTCATCGTGACAAAGTAAATGACGTCGGTCTGCGCGGGAACAAAGAACTCTGGAGGCACGTTCTCTACCATGTGGCGTGTGTGCTCACCGTGCGCGAGGTTCGCCATTTCAAACAGCGCGTGCGCAGCGGCGAAGGTGGCATGGCCGCACATCGGCATCTCCGTCTCCGGCGTAAACCAGCGAAGGCCGAAGAACTGCACGTGCGCGCGGCGCGGCTTCTTGCGGCCAGTCAAGCTGTCCGCGGAGGCCGAGAACACCGACGCACTGCGCGTCTGCAGGAAGCTCATGCCGAGGCCGCCGCTGTTCGCAATGAAGCTTTCACTGGGAATGAGACCCGGTGCCGTCTCGTCCAGCTGGGAGACCACGCTCTTGGAGCGTCCGGCGAACTCGTCGTCGTCATCCATCTGCGCGGCAGAGTTGAACCGCTCCTCCTCTTCGCGTTCCTTCTCCAGCTCCACCTCGATCTCTGTCGCCTTCGCGCGGATGAGCTCCTGGTACTTCTTGATGCGAGCCGCCGGCAGACGGTAGACGAAGGCGGTCTCGGAGAAGCCCACTTCTGTGGCGACGTCCTGGAAGGCCAGGCCCATTTTCTTGTGGCGCTCCTCGCGGTACTTCTCATCCTTGGCTTGGCGCTCCGCTTCGGTTTCCTTCTTTTCGACGCGATCCGGTTCGCCGCGGCCGGTGCTGGCCTCCAGGCTGCTCATCTCCGACCACTCGGCGCAGTACGTGCTCATCGGCACCAGGCACACGCCGGCTTGGTTGCCATGGAAGCGTTCCTCTGCGAACGCATCGCAGATGATCATCGGTGTCGTGACAGGGTGAGAAGACATGTCGGTGGCGTTTGCGCTCGCTGTGTCTTGATGAATCCTCTGGGGATTGAGTGTGTGTCGGAGGGGGAGTTCGGTATAAGAAGGGCTTATGGCTCCTGTCGAGGATTTTTTTTTTTGAGAGAGAGAGAGAAGGGGAAACACCAGACGCAAAAAAGAAAAATGACTGTCACTTGTCAAGGTCGGTGACGGTGTGCTGACTCACGTGAGAGAGCAGTAAAAGTGCTTGAGAAAACAAGAAAAGGAAGAAAGCGATACGGTGATGTGGTGCCTAAGCGAGATCAATTGAGCGTTTGAGATGCAAAACGCGAGCGAAGATCGGGAATGAAGAACGAAAGGGGGAAAAAAAGGAATGTGTGTGTATTTGGGAGAAGAAAAAGCTGTTGTGATGGTTGTGTGTGTGTGTGTGCGCGCGTGTGTGTGAGTGCGTGTGTGTGTGTGTATCGGAGATGGAGTGAAAAAAGAGGAGGTCCAGGAGAAGAGGGGCAGTTGACGTTGCTGTGAGTCTGTGCGAGAGATGTGCAGCGGGTACCACACATACTCAGTGGGTGCTGACGAAGTCGTCTGCACAAGAAACACAAAAAGTGCGTGGTGCAGAGGTAAGACAAGAGTCTCTCGTTCAGAATTCGTCGAACAGCAACGTGGCTCACCGTTGCCGCGCCACCGCTCAGCGCGCATATCCTACTTGGAAATGCACACCGCATGATGCGCCTTGTCCCTACCACTCTCACTCTCTCACAATCTCTGCTTCCTTCTTGGTTTTCTTGTCGGTGGGACGCCTCACAACAATGAAAAAAATAACAAGGTCTGCGACTCCCACACAACACAGCCGGCCTACCCAACGGAGGAGGGTTAGGGCGATGGGGGAGTGAAGACGGCACAAGAAGTGAAAACAAAAGAAACACATGACGCAAAGATGAACACATCACGAGCCTCGCCAGCGGAAGCAAGCCATCACACGGGCGTGTGGAAGAGAGATAAGGGGGCGGTATTTCCAATGACCAGCAGAGTCGTGGAAGGGCAAGAAGGGCATAATTTTAAAAAAGAGAGAGTGGAGAGAGAGAGAGAAAGAGAACAGAGTCTCAGTGGCAAGCAAGCGGCGCACTGTTGACAGTCTCGCCCTCTTGCTCTCTTTGGCAGACGCACATGTGTGTGCGTGTACGTGCGTGTGTGAGAGTGCTTGCGCACTGGTCTATACATACGAGTGCTTCACGAATGACGCCGTCGCACCACCGCAGCGGGGTGCGTGTGGTCGGTGGTGAATGCGGGCCGGTCAGTCGCGACAAGTGACTGAGGGCGGGGTGAAGGGGAGAGCGGAGAAATCACGGGTGCTGCGGCGACGGAGGCACCTCCTGCAGTTGGTTGTCTGGGCACGTCAGCCACGCGTGAGAAAGGAGTGTCGTGGCCGTGGCGCGCTTCTTCGCGTCGCGCTCAAAGCAACAACCGAAGAAGTCGAGCAGCGCGTCTGGGCAGTTCGTGGGGACGCCCGTGGGCATGCCTGTGGCGTGTGCGATCTGGTACATGAGCTGAAACACATTGGTACTCGTGCCCGTCTTCCACGGCGGCCGTCCGAGTAGCTCGAGCACAAGACACCCCACAGACCACACATCAGCAGAGTGGCTGTAGCCGCTGCCGTCGTCCAGCATCACCTCTGGTGCCATGAAGAGGGGAGAACCGACCATGGTCTGGTAGAGCGCCGCGCCGGCGGACGGCACAGACGCCGGCGCAGGGTCTTGGCCGAGTCCGTCTGACGAGCCTAGCTCGCCGACAGTGGCGGCTGTGGTGAGGCGCTTGCTACATCCAAAGTCAGCGAGCTTGGCCTCACCCGTCGCAGAGATGAGTACATTATCACTCTTGATGTCGCGATGCATAACACCGCTGGCATGCAGGTACGCCAGACCTTCCAGGATCTGACGCGTGTAGGCGCGGACGAGGGAGATCGAGAACCTCTCGTTCGCCTTCTCGAACTTGCGCCGCAGGCTTGACAAGCTGCCGCCGTGGCACAGTTCCATGAAGATTTCCATCTCCATCGCACCATTGTCCTGCGTCTTTGTCTGACAGCCGTAGTAGGCGACGATGTTCTTGTGCTTGAGCGTGCGCATCAGGTTGATCTCCTTCTGTAGCGACTTGGACTCCTCGGCATCCTCGTCGAGAGGGATCTCCTGCACCTTAACGGCCATCGTCCGGCCATCCGCGGTCATGCCTTCGTACACGGTACCAAAGCTGCCTTTGCCGAGAACGCGCAGCTTGCTCCACGCCAGCTCCTCCTTTTCATTGAAGGTGAAGGTCTTGCACAGCGCGCTCCGCTGCGTCTCAGCAAACTGGAGTGAGATGCTATCCGGGGTGTCAGCGAGCAAACCGAGAAGCGCACCAGGGCTCTGCGAGGTGCGGCCAAGCAGTGTTTCCGAGATGCCTGTCGTCGACAGCATCGTGCGGCTTCCCAGCATGTCCGCCTGGGACGCGTGTGAGAGACCAAAAAAGGGTTGCGACTGTCGCTTGTACGTGTACGACTCACGCACGTACAAGCGAATAACGGACGTCGAGCTCGTCTCCAGTGCCTCCCCGAGGACGATGGTGGGCAGGGCAATCATCGTGCCATCGGCGTCGTGTGGCGAGGGCGCTGTCGGCGTGACGACGGCACTCTGCGGTGTCAACGCAGCGCTGGTGCCTTTGCTCGCTGCGCGTGGGGTGCTCACCACGTCGGTGATGCGGCGCGACCTTGTCGCTGCGAGGTCTTCGTCCGTGAGCACGGCCAGGGAGCGGCGGTACGGCTCGAGCAGCTCATCAAAGTCTTCCTCCAAGTCAATGTCGATGCGGTCGCCGCTGGTGTCCACGCAGAAGAGATCAAAGTCGGTGGCTTGCTTGAAGTCGAACCGTTTCATGAGTTCGGTGACAAAGTCAGCGAAAACAGTTTGGTACGGGCAGACAAACATGACTTTCACGTTCCGGTCGCCGTCACGGGAAACCTTGGCGACGATGCGTGCCTGGCGCAGCAAATTTCTTCGCTTCTTGCTGATTCCCTTCATCTTGGTCAATGCATTTGCCTTCGCCTTCGCGGCAGGCGCCGTCTTGCGAGGTGCTCGCTGTTGATGCCCGTCGTCATCGTCGTGGTCATCGTCGCCATCTTCGCTCTCGGACGAGCTGCTCTCATCGCTTTCCTCGTCGTCATCATCGTCATCAGTGCTCTCTTCATCTTCATCATCATCATCATCATCATCATCATCATCGTCGTCGTCATCGGAGCTTTCCTCATCATCATCACCGCTGTCTTCGTCGTTGTCACTGCCCTCGTCGTCGTCGTCATCCACGAAATCCACCCTCCGTCTTCTCTCCTCGGATGTGACGGAGACTTGGGCAGGTGAGGGACTGCTGCGTGCTGGGCGTGAAGCCGGCTTCGTTGGCTGCAGTATGCCTCCAGATGAATACTGCATGGAAGAGAGTGGGCCGTCGTGCCCAGAGTGTAGAGCCAGTGAGGTCGACGAGGGTGATGGCGACGGAGACGCCGAGCAGGCCGCACCGCTGTCGGTCCTGTTGGTCGTGTCCGCGGACGCACGAACGGGTGTGATGACGGACAACGAGCCGTCATCCGTGGAGGGAAACGCCTCCGGTGGTGCGCTCTTGGCGACGCGCTTGCGGGGTGATTCACCGGCTGCCGTTTTCCGCTTTGGTGTTGGCGCCCCGCGGGAAGTGTCTTCGCCCGCTGTGGTCAACGCCGCATCGTGTGGAGACAACTCGTGTTTCCCACCGGCCAGTTTCGCAGAGAGAACGTGCACGGAGCTCCGCCGGTGTGTCTGCGCTGGCCTTGTTCGCGATTCGCTACCAGATTTGGGTACAGCCGTGCTTCCTGGCTGAGGGCGTGCGAGGCGCGGAAGCACAACGCCCGTGCCACCAGCGGACGGCGACGGCTGCTTCGCGATGTCCGCTGGATTCATCTGTAGGGGTCGATGGCGTCCGGAGCCGCCGGTGGCTGTCGTCGTCTTCTTGGTGCTCCCCGCAGGACGACGCGCGGCGGTGGGTGACTGGGTCTCTGCGCCGGCACAGCGAGGACTCAGCGCACCAGTCTTTTTCTGGCGCGGAGAAGTTCGCGGGACACCTGACGGTGTCGCGGCACGATCGCCGTCCACAGAAGCCAGTGGGGCCTTTGCCAGACCCGGCTTTCTGAGACGTGGTGAGGTGAGTGCGGGCTCCTTGCTCGTCGAGCCCGGTACCGCGTGAGGGACGTCTTTGGCCGGCATCAACGTGTGTCGGAGCGGCTGTGTCTACGAATGTATGTGTATGGGTGATGGGTGCACGTGTACGTGTGCAGGTGCGCGTGTTCGCACACGAGGCGTCTGGTAGAAAGAAAAACCTTCCTGGCTTAAGAATCAGTCGTCACACGAGCACACGTGTACACACACACGCACACATGCACGTGCGCGAAGTGCGGTCCTATGGGTTTTGGCAACCACAAGAATAAAAACTGAAAAGGAGCGGAAGCCGGGGACTGGCTGAGTGGTGCGCGCCAGGTCGTATTCTTGAAAAGGAGGAGAAAGGGGGGAATGTCGCGTGGGTGAGGCGAGGGTGAAGCGGAGACCGCTTGGCGTGCGCGCCGCGAGGAGTCGACACAGTATTCAACGCGACATCTCTTCAATAAGCACGAGCCATCGACGTAGTACCACCGTTGCGCGGGCGTCACTGCTACTGCTGTGCATGAGTGAAACAGAGAGACAGAAACACAGCGCGCGCACACACACTAGTGCAGGCGTGGTGCTGGCAACGATGCTTGTTGAGAAGTCGCGCTGTCGAGGTGCACGTCAAGGCTCCATGTTGACGGGTGCTTTGCGAAGGAAGAGTGAGGTCACGAGTGGGGGTCAGAAGTCAATCATTTTGGCGTCCCGACGTGAAGAAGGAATCAAAAAAGAAAAGAAGTGGGTGTACAGAGGGTTCTGGAAAAGAGAAAAATGTAGTGAAGGACTCTAACGAAGAAGGAAAGAAGGAATCTAAAAAAAGAAAAACGGAGTCATTAAAGCGATTGCGCTGATCATAGCCATATTGCCAACAACGGCTGTGTGGTGTACACGTATCTGAGCACAACGTTTCCAACAGGGAAAAGAAAGAAAAAAGAACTGAGTATTCAGTGTCGTATGGAGAGAGAGAGAGAGGGGGGTGCACGAACGAAGAGTAGGATCTGCTTATTTTCTCTCTTCTCGTTTTTTTGTCTTTCCTTTCACTCAGGAAGAAGTGCTGGGGTGGCGGTTTTCGTTGAGCTCCGACGGTGCACGGGCGGACAGAGACGGCTGGCGGCCCGGTGAGGCGGAGGCGCTCTTCGACGCCCGTTTCGAGCTGCCAGACACCGCACGCATGAGGCTATCAAGCCCGTTTTCTTTGCCTGAGCGTTGCTGCTCCGCCACCCAGCGCTGCGCAATGGACGTGACGACAGCCGTGGAGAGACGAGGCTCCGGCTCGGAGTCGTCGACTGTCGGTGACGGCAGCGGTTGGCGGCGCTGGTGGCTCATTTCGTTCGCCGCGAAGAGGGTGATGGACTGCATCATCGCGGAGGTCGCGGCAGAGTCCATGTTGGCGAGGTTGTCCATCACGGTCGCGCCCATGAGGCTTGCCGGGAACGATTCCACCGCCCCATCGCCGAGTGCCGTGCCATCACGTGGCATCGCGGCACTGCGACCAGCCTGCGCCTCGAAGGCGAGAGACGCCGTCGGGTCCACCTCGTCGTGCGGCTGCGGAGACTGCATGGCCGCGAGAATGCCATTCTTCAGCGCCTGCACCGCGGCGGGATCAAGCCCGCTCATCGCCAGGCTGAGGGACGGTTGCCCCCAACCGCTGCCGTTCTCCTCGGCAGAGGTGTCGGTGCCGTCCGTCGTCGCCGAGGCAGTGAAGGGCACCCACTGCATCTCCTGCGGGCCAGCGGAAGCCGTCATGGGCCCCATAACGCCGGCACTCTCGCTCGCCTTGTCGGGGGAACACCCGGGGGCGGTCGCGACAGACTGACCGGCGCGCGGCGGTGAAGCAGGGGAAACATCCGCGCTGTTGGGTGCCGCAGCATTCCAGCCCGCACCCAGGTTGACAGAGTTCTCGGGGGTGATGGTCAGCGGCGACCACGGCACAAAGGACGACGTGTCCGGCTTCTCCAGCGTCGTGCGGCGCACGGGTGCGGCGCAGTCCAGCTGGTGGCCGCGGTTGACGGCACGGCCCTGCGTGTGCGCCGCGTGCGGGCGCGAGGACGGCTGATTCTCCACCACGGGGCGGGTGTGTGCCGGATCGACGTGCGCGCGGCCCGTGCTGGTACTCGCGGACAGGAGGTGGCCGCGGCTCAGCGGCATGGCGCCCTTCAGCGTCGTGGGGCCCATGGACGCCCGCTTGCAGTGTGTGACACGGAAACTCGTGCCGAGCCCAGCGCTCTGTACGCTGCGTCCGCCGAGTCCAACGGAGCCGGCAGGGGAGCCGGTGCCGGTGGACGTCGCCGTGGCGTTCGACACACGGCGCCGCGCCGCCCCTTGCAGGCCTGCCGTCATCATGGAAGAGGCCTGCCCGGAGTACGACAACGCACCCGTGTTGGTGGAGCCCTCGGTGTTGGTCAAGAAGGCCGTGTGGCTTGTGCTGTAGCCGTCCGCGCTGGAGCGCTGCGGCATGGAAAGGCTGGTGAGCAGGTCACTGATGTGCGTGCCCTGCCTGACGCTGAAGCTGGCCGCCATGGATGCGCGCGACGGGCTGCACTCGCGCTTGAAGGGGGTGTTCGCGTCCGGGGCCACGGGCTGCGGCGATTGTGTGCTCCACACGCTGCTGCTGCTTTGCCGGCGCATGATCTGCGCGAGGGGTGTGCTGGGCGGTACTGCCGTGGTGACGGAAGCCCCAGTCGGTCCGAGGTGCGGGGAGCCCGCGAGGCTGCCCGGGTACAGGCTCGACATGGACATGCTCAGGCGGCGGTTGATGTTCTTCAGAACAGTTTGGTCCAGCCCTGCGCTCGAGGTGAAGCTGGCATTGAAATCATCCTGCCGCGAGAGACTGGCTTCACGCCCGTCCTCCTCGCCGTCCACGCCGGTATCGGCGCGGCGTGGATCGTTGGGGATCGGTGACTGCGCCGTCGGAGAGAACTCGTAGTCGGTGGGCTTGCGGCGGAAGTCGACGAAGACGGGCAGCCAGCCGCGCTCTGTCAAGTCATCCGCGGTGACCTCGCTGGCCGGTGGCTGCACGTACACCCGGTCAACGCCCGCCTCACGCGCGGCGCGGGCCTCGCGGACAACGTACGGCTCCTCGCTGGGGGCATCTGGGATCGGCGAGGCCGCCCCACCTGCGGTGAAGCTCTCGCCGAGGGACGCACCTTCACCCACAGCACCACGCTGGCGTCGCGGCAACGGGGAGCTGAACATCGGGCTGGAGAAGCCGCTGTCCATGCCGAGGTCGGTGCGCAGGCTCTGCGCAAGCATGGAGCGGTTCGTCAGGGCGAAGCTGCTGTCAAGGACGAGCGAGCTGTCGAAGGCGAGCTGCTTCGCCGCGGAGCGCGGTGGCGCGGCGGAGCGTCGTGGTGCTGGGCCGCGTTGTGGGGTGGCACCGCACTGAAGATCGTTCTTGGCACGTGCAATGATGCGTGAAATGCTGGGGGAGCCGAAGGAGTCCATGGAGAGGCTCGCACCCGCCCCGCCGGCCAATGCCATGCTGTCCGCGAAGGACTGACTCATCATGAGGTTCCGCGTCGCGCCAAGATCCAGCTCTGCGGCAGCCTCTGCAGCGGCGTCCTCGCGCAGCCGCATCTGATGGGGGAGCGGACTCGCTGTCATCGACGGCGGCACGACAACGGGCGACGCCGCGCCACACCGCATCCTGGCGCACGCACCGCCATCACCGCAGGGGCTGTCCACGAAGCTCTGGTTCAGACGCCGACTCTGCGCCATGAGTACGGTCTGCCCCAGCAGATAGCTGCCGTCGTCCTGCCGCGTCGCGTTGGTCAGGTAGCCGGTGCCGTCGTGGTTGTCCACGAAGAAGAACTCGCTGTCGTCGCGTGAGGGGCGCGTGCTGCGGTCAAAGGCACTCGCGTCGTCGCCGTCAGTCGTCGCGCCAGTGACGTCCGGCGTGTCAATGAGCTTCGACGGCGTGTGGGTGCCTTTAATGTCCGCTGCGAGCGACGTGGGGCGGCGCGCGAGGGGTGAGAAGTTGGACTCCGCAAAAGGCTGCTCGCCTTCGCCAGACATGGTTGTGGCTGTGCCAGAAAGCGGGGCCCGCGCATCAGGTTCCTCTTCGTCCTTGTCGGTGGCAACACGTCGGTCCCCGCTCGCCACCGGCAGCTTCACGATGGGTGAGGCGTCGTCAGCGGTGCACGTCTGGTTGAAGAACATGCGTGTCGCAACGAACTCCGACTGCGTGGTGTTGAGATCTTCATCAGATTCTGACGAGTCACAGTGGCGCGCTTGGTCAGGGTCCACCACATCGACCCCGTGTGTGTCAACGCTGGTGCCCGACGTCGTCTCTGCGGTGACCTGACGCAGACGTGCGGGGGTTTCCACAGTGGGTGCGCGCGGTCCGTGTGGTGGGGGCGACGAGAAGGGCTCCTCCGTGGGTTCGCGCGAGTGGTCGTCGTCCGTCAAGGCGGACTCCGACGGCATACCGCGCTGTTGATGCATAGCTTTCATGAACGAGTCCACCGCACCGTTGGTCTGTGACGTGGGCATGAGTACGTGATGAACCGGGCAGGGTGTGCACGTGGTGGTGGTGGTGTTGAGGTGACTTCTGGCTGCCGCAGAACTCACAATGATCGGTGAACAGTCAGAGAGAGCGAGTGAGAGGGAAGAGACAGCACAAGAGAAGGGGAAAGGGAACAGGTGGAGTGTGCACTTCTGTTGTTGTTGTTTTCTGGATGTAAGATGTTGGTTGGTCAGAACAAATCAGGCCGCAGTACAGTGTGAATCGAATAAAGTGAACAAAGGAAAAAGGAGAAGAAGTGGAGCAAGCGTACAACGATGAAAAGAAAAAAAAAGTGAAGAGGCGTGCCGTGTACGGTTCACACTAGTTGTCGAACAGCAACACAGCAACACAGTGGTGGTGCACTCTAACGGGAACGAAAAAGAAGAAGCAAAGTAGAAAAGCACGACTGGCAGCTCTCTTTAACGAAAAGACGTGGCTGCAACGAAGTGATCAAGTAAAATTGGGTGAAAGTAGGAGGTGTCGGTGGTGGTCTTCTTGTTGGTTGAATCTTTGAGATGCAGCGAACTTGAGGAGGAAGAAGGAGAAGGGGGAAAGTGGGTGGAGAGGTATGACCCTGTCAGGGAGAACGGCGCCGATGCATCGACAGGTACCAAGTAGGTGATGAACGTTTGGCATTTGTCAACGTGCACAAACGCAAGCCTCTGCATGTGTCAGTGTGGGTGTGCATGGGCTGCCTGTTGTTATCTCTGTTGGCGGCCACTGAGGTAAGCAGGACGTGCAGAGTACAACAAGGTTGCTGCTCATCACGTGTGCGCGAGGGGTGGGAAGCGGGAGAGAGTGTCGATGACAATCACCGGCACTTTCACTCCACCTGTCACCGCCAGTATTTTTTCCATCGACAACCTTAACACGGAAAAGTTCAGTACAAGACGGCAGTGCACAGGCAGAGCCAGAAAAGGAAAAGAAAAAGAAGAGAAAGAAAAGAAAAGAAAGAAGAAAAAATCGGAGAAGGTGCAAGTCAGCCGCCGCTTTGTCTCACTCGCGACTGACAAAAAAAAAAACTAGTGAAAAGAAAAACAAAAGGCTTATACATGGAGATGCTCGACACGTCTACAATCGAGCTGTGTGTGTGTGTGCGTGTTGGGTTGCTGTTTTTTTTTCCATTGAGTGAGAATCCATGTTTAACACGACACAGTTTCTGGTGGAACAAAAGCAAAAAAGAAAAAGGGTGAAAACAGCAGTCAGTGAAAGAGGGTGTCACCACCCTCACGGTACTCGTGCGGGGCCACCTGGTTCGGTGGTGGCTAGCTCCCCGCGGTGTGCCGACGCCACTCGCGCATCACCTCGTGCGGGGCCATGCTTCGTTCGCGCAGCGGTGGAGACAGATCACGAAAGCCGCTTCCCGATGGCGTCGTTGGCGTGGCGCGGCACCACTCGTGAAACGACGGCGAAAGCGGCGACGAGACGTCCACAACTGTGCGTGGTGTCGTCGATGATGACGATGGCTGCGCGCACGGCATCGCACTGGGCTGGCGCGTGGAGGGCACAGCCACGGTGCTGTCCCGTCCAGCTTCCTCGACCAGCTCGGCGAGGAGGTGAATGGAGTCCTCGTCGCCGCGCGCCAGCAAATCACGTGCGTGCTGCGAGGTGGCGGTGAGGTGCTGCCGCATTCGCCGCGCTTCCTGCTCCTGCATCACCATGGAGTCCGCATCCTCGGCAGCCAGTTCGTGCCGCAGCAGCCCAGCCTGGTCAATCTGAGGTTCGTCGCTGTCCGCCGAGCACGCGGAGAGACCGCTGAGGCGGCACGGTGGCTCTGGTTCCGCTGGGTCGCTGCGGGGGAGCAGCCTGCCGTCCAGCGGCGCGCCACGCGGTGGCCGACCGGTGGAAAGGAGGGGCGCGTCCGTAGCGGAGAAGTCGACGACTCGGCAAGGTGGCGGTGCGTGCGGGTCTTGGCTCAGCTCTGTCCGGTCGTCGTGCCCACCGGCGCGGTAGCGGTGCTGGCACTGGGAGGGCTGTGGCGTTTCATCGCAGTGAGGCGGCGGTGGCAGCGAGGCCTCCCGCACCGCACGCCGGGTGTGGCGGGCTCCACGCGATGCACTTCCGCTGCGGCTGCGGCTGTCACAGACGACATCGTCCGTCTCCTCGTCCATCGGCCTCGCGACGGAAGGGGAGGCCTGCCGGCGTCGCAGGACACCTGGGTAGGGCAGCAGTCCGCCGCTGACGAAGGAGGACGAGGACGCTGAGAAGGGGCTCACGGCGCCGCCGCTCCCACGCGCACTCGACAACGGCGCGTAGGGGCCATCTGCTTCCACCAGCTGCGACGACGGGGCGGAGGAGAGCGCGCGGGAGATGACATCGAGGTCGGACTCAATGCGGTGGCGCTTCACGACGACATCGGCGTCGCTCGTCAAGGCAGCGGTGGTCGCGTCCTGGTCCTGCTGGTGTGCCGCACGTGCCGCGGCGTGGGCGAGCATGGTGGCCGCGGAGGCCATGGCCGACGGCGAGGCGCGGCCACTCAAGCTGTTGAGGCTGCTGTGGCGGCTCAGTGTCTCCAGACCGGGGCCGGCTCGCGGAGAGAGGCCGCCCGCCGTGCCAAGATCACGGTAGCACGGAGAGCTGCTCGGCGAGTCTGTGGCACTCGTGCGCGGCCAGGCCAGAGGCGTCCGGCCGCCGTAGCCGTGCTCACCGCCCGTCGCCGCCTCGCCAAAGGCGAAACTGCCCACGCTGCTCTCGCGGCGGAAAAGCGTGCTGAACGACTGCGAGCACCGAGAAGGGCTGTTGGAGCGGCACGCAGCGCCGGGACCGCCGGTGTTCGTCATCGCAAACGTGTGCCAGTCACTGTGGTGTACATCGTCCGGTGCCATGGGCACTGGAGTCTCGCCTGTGTGATGGTCAAGGTAGAACCCGCCCTCGTTCTCCTCTAGCAGTCGGCGTTCCTGCGCCGTGTACTGCAGCGCAGACGGGGCCGGCGTCAGGGGAGTTGAGAGTGCCACCTGCGGGGACGCGTTGGCGAAGGCGCGACTGGAAGTCAAGCTATTGGTGCCGGCGCCACCCGCTACCCAGCTCATGGAGGTCTGGCAAGACAACACCTCCGCACTGCAATCCTCCACACTGCCAGTGTCGCCACCGTCGTTGCCATTGTGTGGGACCGGGAGGTGAAAAGGCTGGAAGGGGTGAAAGCGCGCTGAGGGTGGACTGGCAACCCCGTGTGCGGTGCGTGGTGGTGTCTGGCCCACGAGAAGAGGCGGTGGGCTGTCACTGCCCGACAACGCGGCGGCGCTTAGCACCGCCCCGAGCGGACGGGCACGCGGTGAGATGACACGACGAAAGCGGCGGCAGCTGATGGCAGCCTCGGGATCGCCTTGGGCGCTCTGTGCACCGTCCACCGATCCAATCGCCGAGGCAAAGGACGCCGCGAAGCTGTCACGGCGCGACAAGGATGCGCTGCGGGGTTCCTTGGCGGGGCTGGTCCCCCGTGCCCAGTCGCGCGCCGTCACGACACGGCGTGGGGTGGTGGGGCTCACGCTGCGCGAGAAGGTGAGCTCGCTGACGGAGAGGTCCTCGGAAAGGGACGCGTGGGCGAGGCGGGGGGACACGGGAAGCGGTTGAACGGGAGCAGCCGGTGCGGTGGTCGGCAGCGTGGCCTGCCACGCGTCCGCATGCTTCGCGCGCGGCGGTGCAGGAGGGGGCGGCGATGCAGGCAGCACTTGTCGCGCCTCCACGCTCGTCGTGGTGGGCTCTTCGCGCACTGACCTCACGTCATTGTGGGCAGTGTTGGCACTGGTGACGGTGGACTGGGACATCACCGTGAGCGAGGAGAAAAGGAGTGCAGAAAGAATCGTGCAGCCGTGCTGGCCTCCGTGTCGTTGCTCGTGTCTTCACCGTCAGTCACTCAGACAGAGAGAGAGAGGTGTTTGGTGAGCAAAGAAGGTGCAAGTCTGAGAAATCTAATAATAATAATAATAATAAAAAAGAGTGGCACACGTTGTGGAATCTAGTATAGTCTGTGCGTGCGTGCGTGGGTGTCAGTCTGGAAAGAAAAGGCTGTTGTGGTTGATGTAGATGTGTTATTGTATTTTTTCTTTGAAGAAAACGAAACAAAAAAGGTGGTACAAGTGGAGAAAGAGAGAGAGAAGAAAACAAAGAGATACAAGACAGGCGAAAGGAAGAAAACAAATGTAGCGGACAGTGCTTCTTGCACGAGTAGAAGAAAACGAAACGAGCTATTCAGCGACTCAGCTCTCCGCACGAAGGTCTTGGACCGAAGAAAAAAAAACAGGTAAGATCAGAGAGATGCTATGTGTGTGCACGCAAGGCGCGCGTGTGGGGAGCTTTTAAAGAAAAGCTTGCGACTCGTGGCCGACGCAAATCGCGCAGGTACGGGAGGGCAGAGGAGAGTCAGTGAGTTGGTGGAGGGAGAGAGAATGGGTAAGCTGTGAATGCTGTGAAGGTGAAAGTCGGCACGTGTCGTTCAAAGCGCTGGTGCGTTGAGCTGCGCCCGTGCGCAGCACGGCGAGTCTGTCTATCGTCACCACAGCACAGGTTTTTGGGGACTTTTCACTTTAACACCAGAGAAACGGTAGTGAAAGCACCGTGCTTTGGCTTTGCTTCATGCGGGTCACGTGTTTCCAAACAGACCAAATGTGTGTGTGGGGAGGGGGGGATTGTAGACGTGTGCTTAACGAAGTCTATGTCGCGAAGCAAGCAAAAAAAAAAAAGAAGAGCAATGCCAGTACCAGTGCACGCTAGTACACTGTTTGTCTAATCGCATCTATACATTTTTTTCTATCAGTGTGGTGAAGAAGCACGCTCTATTTGGGTGTTGTATCTTGTCGGCGGCCTAGACCGCAGCGCGATGCAACGCGCGGCAAAGCTGGGCCGCCGTTGCGTTCGAGGCCAGCAACAACTTCACCGGATCACAAGGTGCGCTCCGCTCACGGGCGTTGGCGTGGGACAATGACACACGATCCGCGTTGGGCACCTCTCCCATCTCCGTTGTGTCCTCGTCATCCGCGGAGCCAGCACGCGGCGCGTCCCTATCTGGCTGGCCCTCCTCACGTGTGGACCCGCGAGTCGCCTTCTTGTGCTTTCCGTCCAGCTTATTCGTACTCGTAGTAATGTCTCGCAGCCATCCATTATCGCGGGCTGCGGCTGTAAACTTGAGCTTGAGTGCCTCGTATCGCGTGCAGGCCTGCTCCAGCTTCTTGGCGAGGCGCAGTGACTCCTGCTGGTGGGTGTGCTGCATGGTCTCCATGGCTGTCTGCCGAACACGCAACTCCCGCTCGTAGAAGGCGCGCTGCGTCTCCAGCTCACTCTCCACAGCCTTGGCGCGGGTCTGCCAGAGTGCAAGCGCCTCCTCCGCCGAGCCGTTGGCGGCGAGCGACTGACAGGCCTGTTCCAGACGGGCCTCCATCGTCTCGAGGCACTCCTCGCGCGTCTTGTGCATGGCCTGGTGGTGTGCTAGCTGGCTTTCCAGCTCCGCCACGTGAGCCTCTAGCACGGCGCGGTCACGGATGGCCTTGGCGAGGCTCTCCTCGACAGCCTGCCGCTGATCCTGTGCGTGCTGCAGCGCCGCCTCGGCACCGTGTGTGTGCGCCGCCGCCGCCTCTTGCTGAGCACGCAGGTCGTGCGACGCCTTGCTGAGCGCCGCGTGCGTCTGCTGCAGCTCCGTCAATAACGCCTCCTGTCGCGCCTCCGCGGTGTGTCGTGCGCGGTCAGCCTCTGCGATCTCCGCCGCGTGAGTGGCCTCGACGGCACGCGCAGTCTCCTCGTACGTCTGCTTCAGACGCTGCTGAACCGTGTTGTGGGCGTCTTCCAGGCTCTGCCGCAGGCTCTCCTTCTCGGCTTCGTGCGCCGCCTTGAGGGCGTGCATGGCGTCGTGTGTTTCTAGCAGCTCCTGCTGAATAGATTCGAAGGCCGCGCGGCTGTCCTCGAGCTGGGCGTCCAGTGAGGCCGCACGCGTCTCCAGCGAAGCGGCAGCGTCGGCCCAGTGCTGAGCTTCCCGCCGCGCGCGCTCCCGTTCATGCGTGGTGGCGAGCAGCCGCTGATCGCGCTGAGAGGCCGTGAGGCCCCACATGGCCTCGACATGTTGAGCGCGGGCCTCCAGCTCGGCATTGCGCTGCGCGAGCTGGTTGAGTGATTCAACCAGCCTCAGTTGCTCCTCAAGCGCCTCAGCGGGTCCACGTGGCAGGCGGTAGAGCAAGGACAGACCCGACGACACAGCACTCGAAAGAGTGGAGCCGGCGCTATTGGTGTTGATCGCGGAGGCGGACGAAGGGCCGCGCGGCTTGCTGAACTCGTGTGCATGTGCCGTCGCCATGCCGCCACCGTCGTCTGTGCGAAATGTGAAGCCGCCGGCTGGTGAAGTTTGAGGGCCAGTAAAGAGCCCAGCGCCGCGGCCCCCGCGGGGGACTGTCTCGTCCTCGTCCTCGTGGTGCCGCAGATAGCTCGTCGTTGACGTCGCCGAAGCGGAAGAAACCCCTTGCGCGTAAACGGGGTTTGTGCTGGCGCTGCGACGGTCGGCGTTGTCGTTGCTGGACGACGGCGTCAGGAGCGCTGACTGAGAGGACGAGTGTGGGTGTCCTGACTCTCCCATTGGAGCGAAGGGCTGGTCCTCTCCGCGGCTGGCCTCGCTGCCGGTCTCATGGGGCTGCGTGCTGTGCCGTGCCACGGCGCCAACCCCGTCCCTGTCGTCGTCCGCCTCGCTCGGCACGGGCAGCATCGTGTTCTCCTGCGCGTTGGCGCCGGCGAGGCCAGGTGCCGGTGGTGGAGACGCGGTGCGGTCGGCATCGGTGGTGTGTCCTGTCAGGGTCTCGGGCAACATGCTCGCGAGCGCGTGACGTGACGGTGCGCGCTTGGTGTCCCCAGACGACTCAGCCGGGCGGTCGGTGGCGGGGCCGTCGGCGCTGGGGAACGAGTTACTAACAGTGGGAGTGGTGAGTGAGGCCTCTTCGGCGGCGGGGACTGGTGCGGACGCGCGTGGCGGTGTGTCGACGAACAGCGACCCACTCGCGCTCGCGCTGATGCGACCCGCACCGACGTCGCCGAGCTTGGAGTCGTTCGACGAGCCAGGTGTGAGCTGTGTGGAGCGGTCGCGAAGGTGCGGCGCGATGAGCGTCGCGCCAGCGGACTCTCGCCTGACCGCAGCGGAGACGCCCGTGCGCTTCCCGCCGGAGGAGACTCTCTTGGTGTCTGCCGCCACGCTGGGACGAAAGGCTGGGCTCAGCACCGGGGCCACGCCCGACCACGGTGACTGGTCCATGGTGACGGCGGCACTGCTGCCGCTGCCCAGCCGCAGTGTGCGTGCATCCGTCCCGATCAGACTCGCCAGACCCGTCGCCACGAGCCCCTTTTGCTTCGTCAGTGACAGACGCAGCTTCTCGTTTTCGATGGACAGTTTCTGCAGCTGCAGACGCATCAGCTCGCGCTCCTCTTCCCAGTCGCGCACAGCCTTCTTGTTGGCTTCGTAGGCCGACTTGCTCGCCGTGTAAGCCTTCTGCAGTGGCGCTGTGTTCTCGGCGGCACGCCGGTACGCGTCGCGGTCGCGCTCTGCACGCGCGAGTTCGTCGTGAAGGCGGTGCAACTCGAACTCGTACCGCTGGGCCAGCTGCCGGCACACCGCTTGCAGCTCGAGTACCTCAGCCGGCGAGGCCCATTGATCTTCACAGGCCGTGGATGTCGTGCTTGCATCGTCTTCCAAGCTGCGATTCACGGTGGCACGCACAGCTGGGGCCGCGGCCTGCCTCGGTGGGTTGGAAGGGAAGGCGGCGGTGGTGTAGGGGCCTGTCGTCTCGTGTATGGTTCTTCGTGTAGGCACCGCGTCGGTGCCTGGAGACGCCGAAGACGCGGAGGCCCAGTACGGCGAGCTCCCAGAAGAGGGTGAGGCGGCACGACGCTGCCGGCCTACGCCTGGCGAGGGGACCTCCTCGCTGTCTGGGGAGGGCAAGGCGGCCATTGGAGAAGAGGGGAGGGTGGCGGAGAGAAGGCAGTCTAGAGAGAAGTGGCACGCTCACCGTGAAGAGGAGACGTGGGCAAGATGGCGTTGTGTCTGGCAAGAGCCGCCTCAAAAAAAAAAAAAGACTCGAAGAGTGAGGGGTACCGATGTGTGTGTGTGTGTGTATCTATGGAAGCAAGTGCAAAAAAAGAAGGCAAAACACACTTGGCGAATAGTCGCCGCATATGCACGGGGGAGACGCGAAGAGAGAGAGAGAGAGGTGTCGAAGAAGCAGTCAACGCACGTGAGGGGGGCGAGGAGCAATGCCCAGCGACGGTGGCCGGTCTGACTGCGCTGCACGACGTGTGGACGAGAAGTGCCGTCATCGTCCTGCGTGCGCGTGTGTGTGAATTGCTGTCAAGCAACGAACGCTACGCGCATAATACACAGAGGTCTGTTAAGACAGCGGAAGGGAGCTTTCATTGTTATCTCAGGAAACAGCCTTGCGTCAGGGCTAACGTTTTTGTTCTTTTTTTTTTCTGTGTGTATATGTGGCTACTCTCGACCACTTTCCGTTGACGAATAGGAGCTGTATGGTTCTATGTTGCCTCCCTCCATCTATGATGGTAGGCAAGGGGAAAAGGCAGGGCGGCATGCACGTGCAGATTCACGCGGCTGTCCTTATAAAGAGTGCCCGTCTATGTTTGGTGGTGCTTCTTTGCCGATGTGACTGACACACCTGCTGGCATCCCTTCTTCTTTTTTTTTCTGCTCAGAAATCCGTGAAGGTGGCGGGCATCTTGACGGCGTTCGTGCACCCGTCGTGGTAGACGTAGCGCACGG